>JAQIWO010000926.1:0-11677 GCA_034695405.1 Entomobrya muscorum | reverse complement strand
AATTCAGTCACCTTATTTTCAGTTAACGACAAACCCGATGCGGAAGTAAATCGACTGGCCGATTTAGATTGAGGGATTTTGAGTTGACAAGACTTGAATTTATTTTTTATGCTTTCTCCTTGGGGGAAGCAAGGAATAAGGCCTTTAGCATGTATAGATGCAGTGGGAAGGAAATGAGTTGTTGCTGTAAATGTTTCTTGTTTTCATACGCACATCTATACCCGAAAGCAAAGTCTATTGTACATGCTGTATATACATATACATACAAGTATTTCTGTAGATGATGATGAATGAAGAAGCGATGAACCACAACACAAGCAAATGTGATGGTTCCGTTCGAGAGGATGCGGTTCATAACAGGGTTTTTGTGAATTCTTGGTGTAGGTACATGTTTTGACTAATATGTTGAGTAACGAAAACGAATGATATTCAGTTTACTTTGTGATACGAATTCTTGTATTGATGTGCTCACTATCTCTCTTTGTACTATATATCCCGACGCTACTTTGTCAAATTGAAAATTGATGAAAAGCTACAAAAGTGGTTTTACTTGCCAATTTGCTGGTGAAAAGACTGAAATGATACAGAGAGCGCAAAAGCATACATCCAAATTTTGATTTGAACCCGATACATGTATGAATTTCTTTTAGACCAAATGAACGACCACAAAGAGTAATTGAAACTACATTAGAGAATTCAGTCGCTCATTTACGTTTGAAGTTGCCTTGTTTTGTATTCCACATACCTAACTACACTTTTATAGAAAGCATATTATATACATGCCAAGTCAATGTTTTTTACTGCTCATATGTATACTTCATCTCCACGGGTTAGTTTGCTAACGAGAAAACTACAATGGGTTGTGAGATTAAATGGTCACCAGAAGGAATAAAGGACATTTGAAACATAAAAAAAGCAGTTGGTAATATTGTTATTTTGGGAATTGCTAGAAAAAGAATCAACGAAAAAAGCATTGGGGTAACTTTATCTTTGTAAAATACATGATATATAACAGCACGCAGGTCCACCGCAACACCTAAGATACAACATGATAATCTTTCATTCTTCAAGAAAAAAAGTAGCAACCCAAGAATGAGCCCCATTCTCCATGAATTGTGAATACATTGTATTATCAACCTCATCACCATCCTGACACCATGAAAATGTAAATACATCTGGAAACGTAATGGCGTGACTTAGACAATGACGAGCAGTCAAAAAAATGTATCTACCTATTAGCATACCTCTATAAGACCCAAAGTATGTGTTATATTCTATCCCTCCTTTGTGAGCTCTTTTCTTTCAAGTCAAGCCAGAAAGAAGTCTACACTGTTACCACAATACACATATCTGCTCCCATTTTCCACCACATCATCCTCATGCTCACTTTTACTGTACTACCCCTTTCTCCTGCTTTTTGCTCGACCTCACTCTAGTCTCTCTCACTCTTTCTCCAAAAATACGATGTCCTTCCTCCGGTGAACTACAACAACAGGACTGTTTTCTTCTTTCTCTCTCTCTTTCGCATCTCCATTCTGGCTTCCTCGGAGTCGTAACATTTGCAATGGCATGGCTGATTTGGTCGCGCTATTCTATAGAGTCCTGCTCGTCTTGAATCTTTTCCATCCTTTCATGTTGTTTCGTCTCCCGTTTTTATCCCTCCATTTATTTGACTAACACCACACCAATATGCCTCTACTTACATCCTATTCCATATATATTACATTATGTATATAGATATATTATATACTTATACTTGAAACGGGAGAAGGGACAGAGAAACAATGTGTAAACGCTCATATCTAGATGCCCGAATATGCAATGCATTACCAACCACTGTTTCATTTTCATTTGTTAAACGAAATCCAACAGTACATGCGATCTAAAGAAATATCCTATAAATATCTTCCTTTCCATTTTCTGTACTATAATACTGTATTGAGAATTTTATATTATGTCTTTCAGTCAAAATGTAAGGACATCTTTGTCTCCTATTATGGGACCATATATGCATCCAAAAAGTCAGCAAGTATACACTACTTAACTACTTAAAAGACCGAAGTGAAGAATGGGATAAGTTTATCTTGGACAAGGATGTCAGATTTTTTGGCACGTTTAGCAGCCGAAGCAGTACAGCAGCAGTAGTAAAGTGGGGAGAGAAGCAATAGCAAAGCACTATTACATAAAGTGGTTAAGCTCTTCCCCTCCTAAAAAGCTTAAAGCCTTATAATAATAAAAAAAACTAAAAAAAGACTACAAGTAAAGCACATACACACAATACTACTTATATATATATAAAATGTCTTCTTTCCTCTTTCTTGTTTGTCTCCTTTCAATACTACTACTAATGCTCCATGCTTCTACAATTTTCTTTCTTTTTACTCTACTCAACCAGATTAAGATTGGGAACGAACGAGCAAGAGGTATTGAACAGCTTGCTTTTCTCAATTCAATCCAAAACCTTAACTCTTTTCCCTTTTATTCTTAAAAAAGTGATAGAGAGTGAGAGAGAACAAAGTGTATAAAAGACGCAGGGATATATGGGAAGGAAAGATAGAGAGAAAAAAAAAACTTTTTTGTTATTTGTTTTCCTTTTGCCACTTTTTTTTTCTCTCTCTCTCTCCAAGTCCTCACTTTGAACAACTAACAGCAACTTCAAATCACCAAAGAAGATTCTAATAATATGTTGATTGTGAGAAAAGGAAGTTGTTTTTTGGAAAGAGAATATCGTCTCAGTCTCTCCGCGTTTATCCCACATTACTTTCAAAAACTTCGACAGAGATAGATCCCATGCACTTAAGGCAAAAATAAGATGTATGCAGGCTGGGATAAACAAGAAAAAGATGAAGATGAACACGACGACGAATAAGGAAAGAACTGAGAGAATCAACTATATAATATAGACATATTATATTAAAAGTATGTTCATATTACAAATTTTTGTCTACAAGAATACAATACATTTTCCCACAGAGACACATCTTCTACAAGACATCAAAAAAGACGAAAAGCTAGAAGACGATGAGGAGAAGGCGTATTAAATTTCATTGTGTTGTTGTTGTTGTAACACACCACCACCACCATAACCAACCAACACATAAAAAACTCGAGGTGGAAGCAAGAGAATTGAATTCACTTGTATCTTGCATCACTCCCTTTGCCCTTACTAACGAAAAAAAAGACTAGTAAAATATACAAGAATACACCACACCATCCATTTCCATATATATACCACTAACAAAACCAACAAAAAACTTTTTCCCTTTTTTATGTAATACTCTTTAGAACACTCACAACAAACTAAACTACCACTTTTACATAAGTGGAGTGAATAAAAATAAAAGATAAGAAGGATACAAGTAATAAATAGAATGAAAAGCTGAATATTGTGTGTGCTCTCCTCTATTTCTTCCTTTCTCTCTCTCTCTCTCTCTCTTTTCTTCTGTGCTTTCACTCTGGCTGCTTATATGTGCATGCATACATATTAAAAGAATGTAGAAAGCCAAAAGGCTCATCTCATCTCACTCGAAAAATCTAACAACTTTCAAGAACAGGCTACAAAAAAGTAAGGAACCAAACCAGCCAACATCAAAAAACCAAATTGTGTAAAGGGGATAAAAAAATATAGGTACATATTTATTCAACATTTTTTTTGTTTCTTCATCTTTATAAAACAATGTGCTTATGTATGAATGAAAGTGAGTCCTGCTGTCTCTACTCTCTCCAGAAGCTATAGGGTTTCTTCCGCAGTCTAGAGCTCTCTGGTTTCTTATTTGCATTTTAAGACTTATGAAAAGTTACAGCTGGGTGTTTACGGGAATCATTTGGAGTCAGCACGTGAAAAAGTGAAGTGTGAACTCGCTTTTTAGGGATTTTCAGAATAATGGATGTATTTAACAAAGTATGGAATCACTTACTATCGTTCCAGCTTTGCTAGTGTACTAGGTGATGGATCATCTTACACAATTTCACATTTAAAATTCTACCGGAAGCAAAATTACTAAAGTACTAGCTACCTACATACATAATATTATTATTACAAGGTTAAATAAGAAAAGTTCAAAAATGTTTTACTACGCTTCTACTGATTACACTTCTAGCATTACGAAATACAGAAAAAGATGATTGATAAACAATTTATAGTCTATTAAATTAAGATACACTATTATGATTTGACAAATTATAATTGCATTAAATAACACATTCAATTGTTAGGCAAAAGGCATATGAGTTGTCAGACTGGTAGGCAATACAAGGAATAACGTTTTTTGTATTATAAATTACAATGTAAAAAATTATATATGTGGTAACCATTCCTTGTTTTCACGATACACGCATACTTAATCACTCTAATAATTAATATAATTAGAGATTCAGTTAAATACGATTTATTTAACAAACAACCTTTTAAATATTTTTAAGGAATCTAGCTAATTAAGTGTACCACGACACTGAGGCGTTCCACAGAGACAAGGAATTTTCTTTTCTTCTAGTGGGAACTTGTAATCATACGTAATTTCCTCCGACACTGCAATCGGTTGTTTGGAGTAAATGACCACTTTATTTTCCCCTTCAACTGTGATAACCTTGGCGTAACAATTCGGCTAGATAGTAACAAAACAAAAGACACAATACCGACATTAGTACAGAGAATTCGAAAAAGTGGAAAGAAAAGAACGGGGTTTTATATTTATTACTTACGTTGCAACTGTGATTGATGAACCTAGACAAGTTCCCACATCTTGTTGCGTCAATAATGCAATAGGGGTTAATTTTGAACAGGTAAGAACTTCCAATTCCTTGATTTTCGTACGTGGACTCCCTCCTGTCTGCAATTATAGGTCGGATCATTTGGCCCACATATTCTATCACCATTTCTTCAGCCGCGATAGGTTCCGCAGCGAACAAGCCCCAGTCGTGGATACCGCTCCTTGCGAACCTCAGAGCCTTCTTTCGGAAATGCAGCTGGTTGAACTTGAGGAGATCAGATTCTGTGCCCAGAACAGTAAGCAGGCGACGTTGGTTGGATCTTGCCTCACGAATTTGAGTCTCTCGTACTTTTCCCACATCAGCAGGTATTCTCTTCTCATTAGGCAGAGCACCATTATAGGACATGGGCGCTACAGATTGCTGCCCAGCCATTGCATGGGATTTTTCTTCCTTTGTCATACGAACAAAACCTCGGGTACGCAAAGCTCCCTCATCAGAGTCATTCTTTGGGCGTTTTTGTTTCTCTTTTTTCTTCGTAATTGCAGTTTCGGCGTGGTCCACCCAATGAGTGCAGTTGAGCCAGCTTAATGTGTCGTCCAACAGAAGGGTTTCGTATGCTCTCTGCAAGTATTTGATGTCCTCTCCATCAATGCCCTTCTTAAGAAATTCGTAAACCAGATCCAATCGTTCGTATTCCGAACGTGGACGGAAGGAAAGGGACTTCGAGGACTTTTTGTAGCCTCTAGGTCGCATAGCGTCGTCAGGAACAATGAGAGATTTGTCATCTGCTTCATCTGCGAATGATGTCTGATAGTCAGCATATGGAATTGACTTGCTGATTAGCTCAGACTTTACCTTTGTCATGCCCTCCAGTTTCACTTCAAGATGTGTTTCCTCGTCCTCAATTTCCCCTTCTTCTACTTCTTGCTTGATAGTCAACTCCATCATCGATGCACCCGTGGCTAGCCCGCCGTCCGACAACTTCCTACTTCCAGCTACGCTGAGCTCTTCTTCAACTGAAGGATGACGAGATTTGAATAGCTGTCTTCCGGTAGCGGCACACATACCAACCGAGCCTTCTTGATCTTTCTCAGGAGTCCTGACTGACTCTTCGGGGGAATCGTCGTCTGACAGGATATCTTCCAATTCCATGCGTGCTGCTGCTGCTGTCTTCACTGCCAAAGCTTCATCCTCGTCTACTAATCGTCGCGTTTTGTAAGCTGCGACCTCATCGTCATCACTTGTTGTGGAAATGTCCTCCGCGCCAGTGATCACATGAGCTTCCTCTTCTCTCACGCTGGATTTGGAAGACAGAGAGGAAGAGTCGTCAGAATCCTCCTCTGATGACGAAAAATTAAATCTTGGTTTCGACTTTCGGCCCAGTATTTCTTCGTCACTGGAGGACAGAGAGTCCGAGTCACTTTTCAAGAATAACTTTTTAGAGTCTTCCTTCTTTGTTTGGGTCGGTGCCTTAATACTTCTCCGGAAGGGTGGAAGCTTAGGAATGGTGTTACGAGGACCAATACCCAATCCAGAACTCATACTGCCCGAAGCACGAGCAGGTACAATAACCGCAGATGTAGCACCTGCAGTGTCCGCGATCACAACTTCAGCAGGCGCTGGCACAGTTGACAATGCTGGAAGAGTTTTGGCATTTTCCTCGTCCTGCTTCCTCTTGAATTCAGTTGCCTGTTTATCCCACCAGTCCTCGTACATCTTGAAAGACTCTGTTTCAATTAGTCTTCTATTACAATCTCGCATTAGAACGTTTTCCAAGTCTTCCACCATTACCTCAATGAGTGCTTTAATGAGGAGGTTAGGATTTTTGTGATCCTCCTGCGGTGGAGGAGGTGGCTTTTGCATTTCCAACGGTTTATCAGGATAAGGATGGGTATTTGGAGGAGGATAAGATGAATCTGGATGATATTGGCGGTGATGATGCTCATATGAGCCACCATAACCGGCCTGATAATTTTCTTGATATTCTGAATGATGTTGATGATAGTGTGGCTGGTCTTGCTGGTTGTGATGTGATCGCCAGGCCGGCATCTGATAACTAGATGAGTAATCCCCATAATACGTTGAATGAATTTGCCCTGGTAGTGGGGGCGGGGCTGAACTAAAGCGTGACTGCTTTATCCTACTGCCAGCAACATCATCAGGTGAGAGGGATGACAGACTCATGTCATCTTTATTATCTCCACCTGCAGCACCAACCCCAACCTGTGCATCATCGTCGTCTGAGATCTGATCAAACTCAGGATCTGCCTTTCCCCTGACAGATTTATTGGCCGAGCTTCCGGTGAAAGTGAGGAAGGGTGAAGGTGGGGGAGATGACATGGAATTGTGATGTTGTTGCGACGATGCACCAATGGAAGAGGACTGCTGTGAGGAGGAAACCACCTGGGAACCGTCGCTCACTGGTACAAATGACTGTTTGAACTTTTTGGCAAAAGATACCTCCTTGCTCACCTCCTCGTCGCTCTCACTGTCCCAAATCTTTGCACTGGCACTACCAAGACTAAGCCGAGCCCGTTTGAGAGGAGAAGCCTCATTATCACTTTCACTTTCTGAACCACTTGCTGAGATGTTCCCATCCGTGAATAGCTTTCCAAACTCGCCAGAGTTGCGTCCCTCCAGCATCATCTTAATTCTAGTGTCCAAATCAATCTTGGGTGATAGTTCCCCTTCTTCGCATGCTTTATCACTGGTGCTAGAAATTCCAACACCTTTGTTATTTGAAACATTAAGGTGGTCACTACTTTTACTGTCCGCGTTGATACGGGGAGATGAGGGAAATGAGCTTTGTAGGAGGCGTTGGGAATGATGATGATAATTTGAGTGAGGGCTGGTCAGACTACTTGTTGATGACGAGGTTTTCGAGGAGCTAGGTTGAATGGGATATCCGTAGTTATAATTTTCGCTTCTGTCGTACATTGAGTTACTGCGCTTATATCCATCGTCCCTGTTTCTGTCCTTATCCCTACTTCTGCTGGACCCTTTACTAGATGGTGGTAGAGGGAGAGATGACTTGCGTTCCTCGAAGTGGGAGTCATAATGAGGAGTGTGTCTAGTGTCCTCTTTATAATGATGACCATTGCCAAAATATCCGTCGCGATCTGTCGCGTGACTTTGTTTGGAGGACTTTGACGGGGGTTGCTTTGCTACGGCAGATGAGGTACCACTTGCAGAAGAACCACTACTTCCAGCAACGGATACAGAGCTATAACTGGCATTGGTATTGCTGTCGTCAACTTTAGTGGTAGTACTAGTACTGGCTCGCCCACCGGGTTTTTTAGTAGTAACCTCGATGAAAAGCTCTTTGCACCTTTTGCCATCTGGGTCATAGAACACATTAACTTTTTGACCCATCACAAGTTGTCCATTTAGCTTTTCCACGCAGGTCTTTGCATCTCGAGATCTTTTGAAAACAGCATGACCAAACCCAAGATGCCGATGACTAATTGGGTGGAAGTAAATCCACACATCTTCCACAAATCCATATCTCGAAGATAATGTCTGTAGAAATGTTTCACTGACGTTATCATTCAAATTCGTTAGAGTTACTTCTGTAGGTGGTATTGGCCCCACGTAGTTCTTATCGATTTTAAAAGCCGGAACAGGAAGAATCATGGGTTCCACAGGACGACACAGAGGTTTTTGTTTGCGAGGATCACGAAGAATAATATTAGGAGCAGTACTATCACCCGGAATCACCCCATCAATACGGTACAACTTAAGAGCACCTTTGACTAATGCTGGATCAACAATTAATTTGTAGGCAGTGAATTTGCGGTTCAAGGGGTTAGGAGGTAGCTGTCCGGTCTTGTTCCTCTCCATTATACTCGTAAAAATTGTATATTATGGAATAGTTGAATTAGCGACCTACGAAAATAGATACAGTCATTTCGCTCACATACATATAATAGGTTTCAATTAATTAAGAATATAGCCAAGTCATAATTGCCATAATAATATTTTATTACTCACTTGTTAATGCAGTTGCGTACGACAAAGCAAAATCACTTCCTTAGTTGGCTTCCGCTTGGTACTCCAAAATTCAAGATTTATCCAACTTCCATGTTGCACAGCTTACCTGTAATTTTTTTAAATAAAAATATTCTTGCGAGCGAGAGAGATTGTTTTTAGGTGGTTGATAGAGAAAGAATTCAAAATATAAACTGTCCAAGACTCACAAAGAAACAGCATCTTCTTATATAGCCTTGATCGGGAACTGACCACTACGAGAATTTTAATAATATTTTTCCTTATCATAATCCCCACTTTTTATAATCATTCATGATGATGGCAGCAGTTTTGCATATAAATTTACTACTACCCTCCTCAAAAAATTTGCAATTCAAGTTTATCTCTCTCCCTAGCCAAAAACCCAAGCCATACCAGAATAATAATAATATCTCAAGCTGTGGGCGCGAGAAATAAAAATATCACTTTTTTTCTCTAAATCTTCTTCTCTGACGAATTGCATGACTTGATAATATGTTAAGTAGGCATTTTTGATAAGGATGAATAATTGTTATGATGGCTCTGTGTAGAGAGAGTAGAGTAGCTGAAAAAATATTTCTTGATTTTTTTTCTTCTTCTCGAACCTTCCCTATAATCGCTGTACACAGATAATTCCTGCCCGTCGACAAAACTATTTTCTTATCTTGGTCAGGTTCACATGTTGACACTATTGATAAAACTTGTAATCTCTTATGACAATGGTCAACAATGCGCATATAATACTGCATTTGCAACTGATCATAATAATAAGCGTCTCTAGTGAAAATCTCTGAATCTGGGTAACTTTTTTTAATTTTCTACAGCAACTTTCCTGTTTGCTACTGCGAACTGATTTGAAAATTGAATATATAAGTATTATTGTTGCAAAGAGTTGATTCGACTCGACGACTTTACTTGCAAATTTGCATTTAAACAACGCCAACGATTTCATTTAGTTTTTCACAGTCACATTGCATGTAAGAAAATAACTGCTATAAAATTTCCATTACATCATGTGGCGCAAAAAAAGTTGGTCAATGAGTTTAGTTGGAATATTTTTATTTTATTTAGGGACGTAGAAACGTTAAAATTTACAATCTAATCCAATCCAGCGGAGATCTAGAGTAGACATTTTTTAAGTTGTCTTTTTGATTTCCTTCAGTTTTTCGAGTAGAACTCATTGTGTTTTGAACCTGCGGTTAAGTCAGATCTAAAAAAAAGTTTTATCACATGAGTTTAAAAAAATGTAAAGAGATTTTTTTATAAATAAAATTTGCAGTTGTAGTGCCAGTTTTCACTTTACTAAAAGGTTGTAGTTTTGTCAAGGAACTACTAAGAAAGTCATGCTATAAAAAGTAAGATTTTTTTCCTCTTTTCTTTTCAATATTTTTTTTTTCAAAATGATTTTTTTATTATAAAATATTCAATATTGCGGCAATTACACGTGTTCTCATCTAGGCAGTTATTATGGTTTCATTTTTCTTTGTGTGAGTTTTGTGACTTGTCTCTCATCATGTGGTAGTCTTGGTGTGGTCATTGGTCATCCTGGTTGGTTTATATATTGGTCAAAGTCCCCTGCTGTAAAAATAAAGAAGTTGTAGTCAAGAAGTTGAAGATAAAAAAGGTTATTAGGTACGAAAGCGAAAAAGAGATGCTTCTAGAACAAACAATTAAATTTTTGTCCTCTTCTCACTTTTCAAGTTGGCAAGAAGAACAAGGCGAATGTATGGCAATTACATAAACACTATATTATATATTGTATATACACAGAAATAGACACTAATTTTAAGGTAGTTAGTTTTTTTGTCTTTGTGATTTTGATTGTTTAAGAAGTTGAAGGTGTTCTTCTCGTGTGTTTAAAGTGTGGTCAACCGTGACCATCAACTTTACACCAGACATTTGGAGACAGGTGCAAAAACTAGCAAAAGGTGCGGGTAATTTTTTTCTAATTGTGTCTTCTTCTGGTTTGGTTTGTGGTTTTTCTATATACTTGTTTCTTCTTTCTGGGCAACCAACTACTTATTATTTAGGAGGAACACCGGATTTAGTTGGTTTACTGTTGCTTCAACTCTTTTTTTTTTGAAGAGATCATTGGAAAGAGAAGAGGGCAAGGTTGTCGTTGGTCATCCACATCGTCGTGACTCTCGAAAAAGCCATTATAAAAATGCTTTCTAATTTTTATTTCTCCAAAAAATTGAAAGATAAGTAGGGAGTCAAAAGGTTCGCTTGACTTACAACACAAAAAAGGAATTTTAGGGAGGCTAAGAATTAGCGATTCAGTAAGAGTTGCATAAGCCAAGTAATCATTCAGTGTAATCAAACTCTAAAATCTCAGTATGTTCGTTGACCAGCAGAATTTAAAAAAAGTCCAGATTTTTAAATAATTTTACTATTCGATATTCCAGTGACTACCTCGCAGATTATTTTATTTTTTGTCATGGCATCTCATTATCATAAATGCAAGCCATGATATTTTTTAGAAAAAATTGTGAATATTATTTCGGAGGTTTTATTAGAACACGGAGTGTTTTATGTTTTATTTCGTAGTGTGTACTACTGTCTTGATTAGTAAAGACTTTTTCGTCGGTTAAGTATGTTTCGTTAGTACATTTCCATTTACCGAATGAAATAATTGTGTTGACGTTATCATCACCCCAATTTAATTACAATAAATTGGTTTCACATCTCCTGCTTTCACTTTGTCATTTCCCAAAATAGCTTGTTTTCCGAACCTAAGCTTTGCCCATTTGTTTGCTTGTTTCCCGAACAGTTTTATGCTGAACAGACATTTCCCTTCTTCTGATCTTTATGGTTATCTGTTTGGGTGGTTTTGTTGAAGAAAAAAAGACTTTAAAGTTATCACTCATTCGAGACTCCAGGTCAACCAGTTAGAACATAAGTCATGCCACAACGATAGTATATCAAATGACATGAAATCAACTGCATTTTTACTTTACTTACT
>JAQIWO010000925.1:0-11678 GCA_034695405.1 Entomobrya muscorum | reverse complement strand
TTAACATGTCCAAGCACGCCCAAGCAGTTTTATAGTGCTTCAGCTACTTTCTTAGCATGTCCTTGCACATCCTTGTTCTTTTAGTTGCTATGATACTTACTTAAGCAATTTACTAACATGATGTTTTAGATTTGTGGATTTGTTGGTTGTGGGCTTAACAGTTAATTGGTGAGCTACTGCCATAACAAGCCATATTTGCGCTTAATCTGGTGAAAAAAAAATTAAAAAAAAAACTGCCGCAGTAAAAAACGGAGTAAGCTTTTATTTATCCAGTTATTGTATCGTTCATCAGTATGTATGTTAATAACGTTACCGTGGATATTTTTGCTGAAACTTGATTGTAATATATTTATATTTGTTTGTCTCATTTTACAACCAACATTCGCGTGCTATTTAAAAGCATAAAAATACAGACTTTATCATATTTCACTAGGAAATTCTTTGCTAGACCAACTGCCTAACTTGACATTCTGCAATAATCCACTCTTGTCTGAAGATAGTGCAAGCCAACACCAAGTTTTAATATTTTCAAATGCCACATTTTATACTCCAACTCAACTATTCATGGTACTTTAAAACTATCAAATGAAGAAATTTGGAAGTATGTTCCAAATCATTTTCCGTATCACTCTTAACTTCTTTCCAAGTAGGAATTTTTGCTGGAGAGTACCCGATGCATTTAAAATGAAAAGTTTGTAAATATAAGGTAACTAGAAAAAAATGTAACAAAATGTGAAATTCTTGACAAAAGTCTTTTAGCGTTCTACTTCAAGTCTCAAATGTATCTGCTAATGGTTTCAGGTTCGTAGATTAGGGCAGGAGTAGAATTGGACAAGTAGTTCTGAAATAAATTCAGAAGACGATATATAAAAATTAGGCAGTTACGACAACGAGTTGATATTCAAGCGAAAACAACAATGTTTCATCAGTAATGGATGAAGGATGGCTGCATAAAGCTTTTTATTCCAAATGTTAATAAACTTTAAATTTCGATGTTATTTCGATTTCGAACTTTAAATGCGTTTTACTTTTAGGACAAAAAGAAGGGGAAGTTATAAAAAAACTGCTCAAATTGCCACTCGAATATAAACGCGCATCGCATTTAAAAAAATAATAAACCATATTCTAAAAAGCATTTAATTCGACATCATTTTTCAACAAAATTTCTTTTTTGATATAATGTCACCATCTCTCAAGTACGGAACAACTCTCAATATACGGGTATACGAGTAAACTTAAAGCTGAGACATTCTTTGACTGGCGTTGATGTTTTCTTACCTGTAAGGGTGTAAGTATTTGTGTAGTTTCACTATATTAGTCTATTTCAACTATTTTTTCGTCGATGGGGGTTCTCATCAAAAATACAGAACAGCAGGTATCATTTAAACAGTTGAAACGTGTATTCTGCAAGTTAGCTGTGGTGTTGGCAAACACCGAGATAAAAAGATGTTCAAGCAAGAGTCGGTCTCGTAGCGAACTGGTCTACTATCAGCCCGAAAGCTGGTGATGGGGGTTCGATTCCTCCCTAGACCGATATGACTTTTGCTTGACATCACACACCTGTTTAATCTTATAAGCAATTAATAGTGACGAAATTTGCAAACTCTCCAGCTATTTAAACTCCAATTTACACCTCACAAAACTCATAATACGAAATTGTACCATAACTACACTAAACAAAAATATTGCAAGATGGGCAAAATATGACCATAATTTTTTAACCTAATTTTTCTACAAAGCAAACTGCTGTTCTCTATCATCCACTGGGAGAGGGGGAAATCGTCACTGAATATATTGAAGGTGGCACATTCAGTGTGAGTTGACAATCTCATATGGGCTTAAGTCATAAATTTTTGAACAGTTATTTTACAGCGCAGATTTTAATATAAAAACTTGATTTTATGTATTTGTTAGAACATTTGCTTGTGACCTCGTCTTAGCTTTGGGAACACGCTCAGCCTTGTTGATAAAATCGTAATTATTGATGACATTGATCTTCCACCGACAACGACCGAGCGGGAAGAGCCTCCTAACACAACCAATGTTCCAGAATGTCCACCACCAGAATCCTGCAGTTGTTGCGACAAATGTCATATGTCCTCAGAAGATGCCAACTACAGAGGTCCACAACCATAACTACTACAACCCTCTTATTACCCAATATTCAGATAGGAAGTAACCTTCTTCTCACCGAACATCAGTTTATTATTTCAGTCGTAAGACAGCTTGGGAGATTTTAAAATTGAGGATTACCTCAGCTTGTGGATTTCATTTCCGTCCTACCACATTATGTCATGTTCTAAATAAATGTTCTGTTTTTAAAGTCTCCGTATTGACAAATGATTTCAAAACGAAGAAATAATGGTGAGTGCCACCAAAATATAAAGCTTATTTTTTCGCTGTGTATTTGACTCCTGAGCCTTGCTTCCGACAAATATAAATTTATCGGCTGGTAAAACAAATATCATACTTAACATTATATTTAGGATTTATTACTCAGTAATTACAACAATTAGTAAAATTTACCACCCGTATCACTGCATTTACCTCCCTCCGACCAACGACTAAACATCCGCATCCAGCGAGAAAGCCTTGAAAGATTTTTATGAAGAAATAAAAACACTTCACATCCATTTGAAATTGAAAAAATATCCCCGAATCAAGGATCACAATCTATTAGCGGGAACCTTTAAAACTTCGAAATCTTCTTTAAATTCTTGTAATAATGTGCTTGCGTATTGGTCCAACTATTATTTTTTAATGTACCCGCCTTGGACTTCACGGGTTTGTCTTTTTTCAAGCAGCTTCGTTAATCTAGGAAATTATAGTACGAGCACACGGAGTACTTTATCTACGTAGTACCGCACAGCCGCTAATATAGCAAATTTCCAAAAGCGGCGCTGAAATTGCCAATTTCTTTTTGCATGAAAAATGAAGGATCCACACAATATTATCATTTAAGAGGGCTTACTAATCGTTTTAAAACTTCCCCTTAGCGAATTGCTTCTATAGATTCAAAACCGAGCAAAGTCATCGATAAAAATGGTATTTTTGTTTGAATTCATATATGCAAATTGTAAAACTTGCTTGAGCTGTGTCAGGTGCAACTACCACTTTATTATTCCACTTTTTCGATGCGACAACGACACATCTTCAATGTCTGTATTCTCATTCCTCATTCAGTCTTAAAGACTTGCGATATTTTTGTGTGGAAAGAATAACGTAAGCATGTTGAAAGATTAAATGCAAATAAACATGAAAATGGCCTGAAGTACGTACGGACATGAGTTTGACAAAGTTATATATTTTTTACATTGGCCTGTCTCATAGCGTTTTGCAACGTTATCATTATTACAAAATGTCCCTTGCTGGTTTACCATTACCAACAACAGCTTTGCTTCCAGAAAAAATATTGACATAGCAAATATTGAGGCACCACCAAAAAATTCTCAAATTTAATTTTTTCTCCAGTAATTGTATAATTATTTTTTGGAACAAAATTTTCTTTAATTGTACTATTTTTGAAGTGATCAGCTGTATTACAGTGGCAACAACAATTTAATGACTTTCACTTCCAATACTTTGAGATTAATGATGAAATATTATGTAGCTTTCACATAAATTACGCAACAATCATAATAGCTTAATATTTTACTGAAAGCCACAAAATGAGCATTTTCTTGCACATTCTAAACAACGGAATTAAAAAATTATTTTACAACCATCAAAGTAAAATTCTGAGCTACCTCAATAATTTCAAGCCTCAAAAATTTTTTCATATGAACCGGAATACAAAATTCGACACTTATTAAAACACCCCGATTTTTATAGGTGGGATGTAGTAGGATTCACAGATTCTCTAGCAACTTAAACTCGAATTTTATCCTTAAAATCATATTGAAATTTTGCAACAAACGTGCGAAAAAGTTACTGCTTAGGCAATAAATTAATTTTTTTAAAAATTTTTTCTACTCTTTCTATAATCTTGCGATGACAACAGCTGATACTGCCGCCCTCGAAGTCAACCCAAAGAAATTCGTTATCACTTCCACTACCACTATTACTCTACTACCCCTCCCACAAAACACCACCCCCAATATCCGCATACTCTTCCAGCACCTATGTCTTAGTTAACTATTTATACAAAACTTCAGTTTATTTAAATTATGTTGGTGTCAATAATTTCCATGATGTCAAGTATGCCATCTTAATGGGCACACATCCAAAACGATATTAAGAAAATAAACAACAAATACATAACAAATAAATAAGCAGCATGAATAAACACAAAAGCATGTAATTTTTTAATGTAATAATTTAAAAACAATAATAATTTTTCTAGTGTTGTTAAATTTTATTGACTTCAGCGCATTTTAAAAATGTAGGAAAGGAATAACTTTCCCCAAGTCTAAAGATAATTTTTGCAGTAGCTGTGATATGACAAATGTTGACTGGTGTCCTGAATCAGATTCATGTCAAAATAAAGTTACGAATTTATCATCTAGTTTACTCTGAACACCAGTTGAAGACCACGGTATACATAATATTTCAAATTTATGTATAAATTATTTAAAATACGTATACAGGTCATTTACTTACTAGCCAGTTCGACAACGATTTAATTAGCTCGTTACATTTTTTTTTCAATTTTCATTCTAACCAAATAAATTTTTTTAAAGATGCAAATACAGTTGTATTATTCGATAAATACTTATTAGCAAAGTTTTCAGTAAAGTGGTTTTTAATGCTCATTGATGATAATATTGGGTTTTCTAAGTAAAACTAATTTTCGTTTTTTTACCACCTTTGAACTACAACAGTTTATCATTGAATATTCTTCCGCACTATCACTCCATTCTCTATGTTTACGGGACAGTTTAATGGAACTCAAAATATTAAAGTAATCCATAGTAAAAGTACTGTTTAACCACTACGCGTATTTAAAAAATAGTTTCAAACTTACTCATTTCCAGTGCACATGAAATTAATGAATTCACACTTTAATTTATGAAATCATTGCAACAGGAACAACAAATCAAATAGTATGCAAGAAATAAATCAAATTTAGAAAGTAT
The DNA here is from genome assembly GCA_034695405.1 of Entomobrya muscorum. Lineage (NCBI taxonomy): Eukaryota > Metazoa > Arthropoda > Collembola > Entomobryomorpha > Entomobryidae > Entomobrya > Entomobrya muscorum. The sequence continues at coordinate 6,603 of JAQIWO010000925.1, read as the reverse complement.
TTAAATCATTTATAATTAGGAAACAGGGACTACTCCATTTCCAGATTGTCTTACTCCTACCCCAGTAACAAGGTTTTGCAATGACAACTGCTGCAAACGCCGTCCTTGAAATCAACCTGAAGAAATCCATTACCACTGTCTACTGATCCGCTCCCCTCCAATCCCACAAACCCCTACCCACAGTTTCCTCATCCTCATCCTATCACTATGCTTTAATACATATTTTAATAGTTCAATTTAAAAATTTCTCGTAAGCGATTTCAATAATAATAATAATAATAATTTTGAGTAGCATTGTTGCAAAGCAAATGATTTAACTGCGTGAGTATCTCATGGTAAGGTATGTTAATTCAGTAATAAATGTTTTTGTATCTGTGTATACTCATAATCACTATTATGTTTTAGATCCTAGACGTAGATATAAGGAAACAACTAGTCGAATTAGAATGTAGCGAATCCGAAAATAATTAAATTCCAATCCTGACGTATCCGTTCATGACTTGATTATGAATGCTAATCGTATAAATTAAACTATTTAGCAAAACTGTTTTTGAAACACCTGCCGAGGAGTATTGCGATAGCAGCAAGATTGAACAAAGCACTTTTTACTTACTTTTGTGTACATTAACGGGTCTTGGAACCAGATGACAAGGGCTTATCAAGGCATTTGCATTTTTATTTTGAAAACTATGTAATATTAGCGTACTTTCATTTTCCGTTTAAAAATAGGTATATGGTTAATTTTGAGTGTCTGCTACTGAAATGAGCTTTGCAAACATCTATGCTAATTATTTGATGTGTCAATGTGCAAATGTTAAAATTAGGCGGTAAACTTACTCAATTTTTATGTACGAAGAAATAAAATACATATGTTTTATACAATTAATATTGCTTGGATTGGGGTGATTATAAGCTTGGACACGAACTTGCTAAAGGCAAGGCCGAAGAATATACAGGATGAGGATTGACGTTGCAATTTTCTAACCGAGAATAAAGTCAAGTTGAAATCGTTGAAGTTGTGAAGAAAGTGTGGAAGTGGGAGAGTAAGTTCGGATGCAAAAGTCATTCCTGATATTTTTTGGGGTTAGCAATTAGAAATTGAAAACCTAGAAACGCATTAACTAAAGTTATTATGTTGCTCATTCATTGCTCAACTGATATTATAATAATCCGAATTTACCGTATTCCCATACAATTTTAATCGTATTATTTTTTGAAGATTAGAAACATTGCTTTCCTGATTTCAACCTTAAAAGCTAAAAGGATTTGGACTACCAGCCCAGCTGAACCACATCCTTATTTTCATTCAGCCCAAAAGCTTTGACATTTTCGAAGAGAAAAGAATTGCATATCCGACTTCAAATAAATAAAAATTTCTCCACGTCCAGATCTTATAATCTCTATTCAGAAACCACAACACGTTCACTATGCTAACTACCCATTTAACTATGGACTATTTCAAACATTAAGATGGTTTTAATTTTGTCAATTAGTTCACCTCAAAGTTTTATCTCCATTACGTCAAGTATGCCATTTTAATGGGCACGCATCCAATAAATCCTATGCAAGTAAATAAACAATAAATAAATAACAAATATATAAGAAGTATGAGTAAACTCAAATAGATGTAATTTTTAATGGTTTTATCAGAACACGAAAAAATTCAAATCTTATTTCATTATTTTTCTGGTGTTGTCAAATTTGATTGATTTAAGCGCATTTTAGATGACATATATGGTTTAGATCTAAAGGGGCGATGTGGCTGTGTTAACTGCTGCCTCTTTTGAATTCATGTCAGACATGGATTCCCGACTTTATCATCCAGTATCCTCTGGACACCATTTTCGTAGTTGAAGTGGGTCGACCCAGTGGAAGGCCATGACATCCATGATATATCAAATTTCAAGTTTATTAATTAAATTAAATAATTATGCAAATGCAGGTCATTTACATAGTAGCCAGATCGACAAAAATTTTATATACTCGTTACAATTTTATAATTTTTTTTCTTACCAATCAAATCAATTTTTTAAAACATGCAAATAAAGGTGTACTTTTCTAGATAGATACTTTATTAGCAAACGTTTAGAGGGATTTTCTAATGATCAGTAATGAGAACATTGGGTTCTGCGGATAAAACTTTTTTTTTTGGAATTTTACCAACCTTGAACACTTGAACTACAATAGCTACTCAATGCATTCTTCCGCATCGCACCCTCATTTTCTAAATTCAATCTCATTACATTACACAATATTTCAAATATTAAGTAATCTAATTTTTCTCTCACTGTTCAACTACTGTGAATATTTTAAAAATAGGGTCAAACTTATTCGTTTTCCGTGCACATGAAAAAATAAGAAATTTGCACATTCATTTATGAAATCATTGCAACATGAAAAACAAATCAAAGAGCTTGCCAGCAATAAATCAAATAACCACTTTTTTAAAAATCTGATAACCAATTAATAGTCACAAAATTTGATAACTTTTTGAATTCGTTATTATCAAGAAATTGGGATAAAAACTAAAAATTATTTAACCCACTATTAGCAAAGTACTTCCAAAGAATCTCTGACTCATATATATGCTCATAAATGCAATTATAGAAATTAGCAAGAAATCTTTCCATGTAGAAACTCCAGCTGTTTTCTGGAGCCACCTGCAGCACTGAGTTGGAAAACGTTTTATATGGGATAAAAGTCGACAAGCTACATGATTCGGAAGTAAATATTTCCAATGCTTTTTTAATTTAAATAAAACATAATGAATTACAGTACTAATTGGTCGGATGTGTGCGATCGCTTATTTTTTCAGATATAAATGTGTGTACAGCCTTGGATACCCGGATAGTATGGACTCCTAATCATTGTGATTAACACAGAATTCAAGGGTGACAATAAAGGGTAAAGACAAATACGGAATATAATTTAAAAACATGTTTTTTGTGAATTTTCCACAAAAAAGATTAAAGCTTTTTGCTTATTTTTCGTTTGTATGCTGATTAATCTGACGTCTCCGTTTATGACTTCATTATGAATGTTATTCTTTTGAATTTATCTACTTTCTTAAAAAGGATTTCTTGAAAACAACAGCACGATGAACACAGCAACTGTTTCGAACAACGCATTCTTTCTTTTTTTTGTAGCCTTGGAACTAGATTACATGGGCTTATCATTGTACTTGTCGTATTATTTATAAAAACTACAGTTGATATGACGCTTGAACATTTTTGAGTCATCTACCACAGTTTAATACCAAACTCATAGACCGGACCGCGACACATCTCTCTCTAACTCAAAATGGATCTCTGTGCGAACTATAAATTTAGGCGTTTAAAAATACCCATCAAAACGAAATTTCATATTTACTATGCAATTTATCTATTATTGCTTTGAGTAGGACTGATAAAAGGTTTGGACGCGACCCTTACTAATGGAAAGGCAAATGCGTATAATTCATGACTATATACATCGCTTTTTTTTCAAACTTAAAATAAAGTTAATCTGTGCAAGGATTGAGATGAGGTGCACAGGGAAGTGTATGATTAAGAACGAAAGTTTTCCGGGAAATCGAAATTTAAAGTTATGTTGTTTACACTGTGCATGCTTATTTATCAAAAACTTGAATAATATCATTTAAGCCTTCAAAATTCAAAGAAAACATTGAGAACAATCAACGAGCGAGAATGATTTATATAAATATTTAATTTGTAAATTTTGGGTTTTCTAAACTACACAATATGTTTATTTATTTTTATGTTGGTCAATATATAACTGGTTTAGGATTATATTTTTGGAAATTAGAAGAATACAACTTGTAGCTTTATGACTAACTGGATTCCAATATGGTCAAGTAACACTTTCAAAATTTTATAAGCAACTTAGAACGGACCTTACTGAGAGTAGGTTCGAGCAAATTTATGTTCTAGCATCAAAATTGGCACAGACATGCATAAAAAGTTCAGTAAATGATTTATTTGTTCCTCTAAATACAAAGGATAGTCAACGCAATCGACGATCGCATCACATTCGACTACTTTCAATATATATTTTACGAGAAATTTCCCAATTGAAGGATAGATTTTGAAAGCACTTGTTTGAAAGTAAAATCATGAACATTCCTATCATTTAATTAAGTATTGAATCAATCCAATAACTAATCATATAATCAGGGTCACAAAGAGAGGGGAAGTAAGAGGATGCCAATGTCACTAAATATTAGTATTATTTCTGCTGTTCCAGAGTGACTTCCCAGCACTTTTCTCACTGCGTTTTCCTCATTATTATCTTCGTAGCCCACTTCAACTGCCAACCACCTCAAGCAGCAGCATTCCTCCTCATAATTCCGCTTGTTTCTCATTCATTTCGTCATCATGACAACCGCAGCGCACGCACCTCCCCCGACTTCAACTCCCGCAGATGGCTGTACAGCAAAAGAACTACTTCACGCCGATTTTCCTCCAAAAATGCATAAGCCACTCCATTCTTGGAATGTCCAACCCCTGCACCTCAACCCGAGCCCTGTGATGACCCCTGCTGCGATTGCCGACCTAGGAAAGAACGACCAGAAATTCATTACCACTATCACTAGAACTATTATTCCACTCCCCCGGCCACAAACCCCACCCCTAATCATCCGCATCCTCATCCAATCCCTATGCCTTGATTAAATTTTTTATTATTATTACCTATCAAAACATGCGAAACACGAAGAAAGTTTTCATTTTATTTCCTTATTTTTCTAGTTTGTGTACTTAAATTTGCTTGACTTAACCGCTTTCATAGAATGTTGGGAGGAAAATTAAAAATGCAGATGTTCATGACATCTTTAACTATTCGTTCTAGCTAGTCTTTTCCTAGTTTATGCTAAGACATCCAGGGATCAAACATGCATCATGACAAGGCAAGGTCATACAAAAGTTTCAGCTATTTGAATTTAAATATTCTTCGCTTTAAATAATAATAATAATATGGTCAGTGGTCGAGAGATGGATTTCACATGATTCTGCACGCATACCAGAAGGATTTAGGATTTCAAATTTGACACATGCCAAAGGTTCCCTCAGTCGCAATAACAAATACACAAAGCCCAATAACAATTTGTAAATGCGGATGCAAAAAATGTGCACTTGCAAAAAATTTGTGCATATCCCATGAAGGCAAATTTTCATTTCCAGGGATATTAACATGTGCGCTTCCCAGGCAAAATAGTAAAAAACTCGTGAATTAATTTAACTGAAATATTCTCCTCCTAAATTATAGAGCGACAACAAAAAATCATTAGGCAGTCACAATCACAAAATTCTCAAATAAATTTCTTTTCTCTTTGTGCATTTAAATTCATCGTCCTTGAATGCAAATCAGAAATTTGGGAGAGGAAATAGGCTTTTATAATATCGTAGTGTTACTGCTTCCGTCAAAAATTATAACTATAACCCAGTGATTTCATTAGTTCATGCAACAAAGGTATGTCCTTAATATATCTCCTAGTTTCCTATGGCTGAACAATATCCTTGCATACAGCTTAAATGGTTCCTTAGCAAGGCGAGGCATCCAAATATTTTTTGCTCATCAATTAATTTCTGAATAAAGTACAGTACTTAATTTGCATCTCATTTAGACAGTGCTTTGTTTCCACCATTTAATTTACCTTTGAGCAAATTCAGAAATAAGTTACTTTTGAATAAATCCAGAAATGAGTTACGTCGGAGTAATTTAGAATCTTGACCTCTGAAGGGGCGTAGCTTCAAAATTTGACCTCGCACAATGACGTACATGTTATCAAAATGACAAATAAATTTTCATGTTACAATTTTACTTGGGCTGCCAAATTTAATTGACTTAAGCGTATTTAAGAAAGTTAGGGTGCAATTGAATTGCCCGATAATCAAAGGTTGGACGATTGTATTGGAGTGACAGTGTTATCTGATTTCATAACAGAAGTATATATAACATATAGTCACGGCAAGTCATTAATTTGTTTCCCCTGGACACTATTTTTGTAGTGAACTATGAAAATAAGGTTCCCAAGCCCTCTAAGTTTAATAATACCGCACATCTAAAATTGTTGGTTGTGGTATTGTGGACACTTTATTTTGTTTTGTAACTGGATTAGTCAACCTGGTGAATCTGCTATTGCCTGGAATGATTTTATGTGCTATTTTTACAAAAAAATAGCGTTGAAATCACGCATTTACATCCATATGTTAAAAGTAAGGGGATTTTTTATTAAATCACTGAATCAGGAAATACCGACACGAAAAAACAAATCAGATAGCCTGTAAATTAAAAGTTACATTAGCACTTGCTTAAACTGATAAAAAATGAGCAAATAGTCTTCAAGCTCCGAAATTTGATGGCTATTTAAACCCGTTATTATCAAACAACTTTCCAAATACATTTTTGCATCTTTCCTTGCAAATCCTTTGCATGATTTTCAGACGTTGAAAAATATCAAAAATCACCTCCTTGACATTAAAATTAACATTAACATTGTTTTATTAACAATCTTATATATTACTGAGTCGTGTTATAAGTATATTATGCTGACCAATGGACTTCTGACCAAATTCATTGCAGTGATTTGTAATCTTAGCAACTTTG
>JAQIWO010000924.1:0-11684 GCA_034695405.1 Entomobrya muscorum | reverse complement strand
TCTTCTTGAAAGAGAGAGAGAGAGAAAGATATCCATATACAAAATACTTTTTTTTATTCTTTTTCCCTATAACATTGCTTTCTGTAGGAAAAAAACATGATGGAGAAAACGAAGAAAGAAGGTTTTTTGGGGGTTTTACTTACTTTTTGTATTTTGTACCATCACCCCTAAAAACACTATCACTATCAACATTATACTTTTTATATGTACTTTTGAAAACACATAGTACTATATAAGATGATATTCTAACTAATATTAGTAATATTATGGTACAATTTTCTAATAGCATCAAAAAAAACCAGCAACATTGTCGTCGTCGTCATCATCATCATCACTAGAGAGAATTGTATCTCAACACATAGCGTCATCATCACTATCATCACCTCTACCACGAGAACACTACTCTCTCGCCTTTTTTTATTCATGTCGTTGATGGGTGTGTGTGTGTATAGTTATTCTTGGATGCAAGCAACAAAACAAAAAGAAGGGCAACTAGAGAAGACGAAAAAAGGTGAAATAAAAGAAGAAAGTTTATTGTCATTTTCCCTTAAAGAAATAATAGCTTTCGACTTCGACATTGCTGGAAAAATAAAAGATAAATAAAGTTGATCGTTTAGAGTTTTTTGCTTTGTGTACTGGCGATATCCGGTATGGAAGGAGAAAGCCCCGAAAGCCCTATGTGTATAATATGTAGTATGTGAATCATGCGGTTTTTTTGGTCATGCTCATTCCTGCTTAGTAAAGTATGACGGTAAAATAAACTGAGGTCTTGTGTAAACTGTTGAGTTTGCTAATATCAATGGTAAACGTCAGACACAAAATTATGCCAGTGTGTTTGGTAGAAGAGCATTGCCTGCGGCTGGAGGCAAAATTAATTTAAAAAATTAACTAATAACTAATTTTTTTAAATCTTGTAAAACGAACGATTAGCGAATTATCAGAAACTATGAAAAATTCAAAAGAAAATACCTCAGAGTTGAATAATATCTTTGATCGCAGTAAAAGTAAAGCCAAGCCAGCAATAAGAAGGAAATGTACGACAACAATTTTTTAAATAAAAGCTGAATATACCAAGACAAGCAAGTGAATTCGATTATGATGATGGTGATCCACATCCATTAATTTGAGTAGATATACAATACAGTATGTTTCCCATTTAATATTATGTATATACAGCATAATATATATATGCATAACTGTATACCCCAAGAATGTGTGATGAAGCAAGAAAAAATATAAAATAAAATGCAAGAGTAAACAGAGTGCAAATGTACGCGTATCAGAATCTAAATACGATTACTGCTGGTAGGAGAAAATACATCAACATGAATACGTACGTAAATACGTATGGAAAAAAGTTGTGGAGAAAAAAGGTACGTAGGTGGCATAGGAAGTGTCATCATCAACATATCTAGAAGAAAATGTATATTTCCATTTTCCGTGTGCTTTGGCTTACTCTTTAAAAAAATCTGGAGCAGATATACATAGGAAAAGATTCATATGCCAGATATACCCACTTCGAGAAAGGAATGATGATGCTACAAGTCGAACAAGACGAACGAAAGAAAAATTTTCATTGTGTTGCTTTTGCTGGTCGTGAAATGGTGTTGGCCCCCGTACTCTCATAAACCTAATGTTGGTAGAAGACGCGCGGAATAAAGTCTCTATAATATACATTTACTCTCTGCTCCTCCACATCACTTACTCTCTGGCTTGGCTTTTTATATACTTTTACCCATTTGACGCTCCTAATGAGACCCCCCTTTTTTCTCCTTTCACTTTTCTTCTTTTTTTGGGTAGCCTCTTTCTTCTTCTTCGTCGTTGTCGTAAAAGATGGTATTGGTTCGTGTCGGTATATATACTACATACACATATATATATAAAAGTGAAAGCGAAAAGAAAGCAGAGCAGCGGGAGAAGAAGAGACAGATTCCTGTAGATTTTTTTGTAAAAGCGGCAGCAGTAAAAAAAAGTAGGCTTTTCTTGGCTTGGCATATACTATACTATACACTTTTTTTATAATGCCACCACCACATGCCATTCAAACGATGTCGCATCACATCACATCACAGACCCTTCGTTTTCGTGATCGACTGCAGTCATTTTCCTCCTCGTCTCTCTGCTCGTCGTCTTCTTGAAGAACGTCGTTGTGCAAAGAGAGATCGACGGGCGAGAGTAGGAAAAGGAAGGAAAAAAATAGATCCCATTCTGCACGACAAGCGATGTCGATTCTTCTTTCACAACTTATCTTGTACCAACTTACTCTTAACTGCTAATGCTTGTGTATTAAGTATATATGGCAGAGTGTGTGTATAGCATTTATATGTACGTATATTTACTTTTTTACTCGTTCTCTCTCTCTCTCTCTCTATGTGTGTGTGATCTCAAACTTAAAATTTGCTGGAGAACCTAGTAATATAACTTTTACAATGGAATCGTATAAAGTACGCTCGCTTTCTTGAGGTATTACGTTGCAATGCACACTAATAAAAGCAATAAGAAAATCTGAATCAGCAATGCAGACAAGCAAACGGGAAATGAGGCTGTGTGTATAAAACTATAAGAAAATACAGTCAAGTCCAAGTCAATGTTATTATCTGATGAATAGACAGATACACACAATATTTTTCTTTATATAGTAGAGATATTATGTAGGTTTTTTTGTACGTTTTTGACTCGACACGCGATCTATCCAGATAATATATCTGGAGATATATACATAATTTTGTATATAGGTAGGTATGTATCACCAAAACTTATGGAAGAGAAATAGATATATCGAGAGACTGAGGATACGACGACGGATGCATATGAGAGCCCCATTAAGACTAATGTTCCCTTTCATGTCGATTTGTCGTTTTTCTTGATGATATTAATGGGAAGTGATGCTGTCTAATGTGCAGTACGAACTTATTGCATCTTGTTTTTGTTGAGACAGCAGAAACAAAAGTGCGGATATGAATGTGTAGGTATTCGATTATATATCTGGACATGTAAAAAAAATTATAGAATTTCAAGACATTTTATAATTTTTTTTAGAATTAAACTAACTTTAATTAATTGACCAGTAGTCTATTCATCCATCCACTTTAATCATACTTGATACATTTGATCCCATGTCAAACCATTTTTTTTAAATCTGGCAGCATCAGGTATAGAAACCTCTTCATTATACTCCTCGGTATACTCTCTGGTCAGTATATTTACGAATGGCAGATTTTTGTTGAATCTGTTTGACCGGAAACTTATTTCTTTATTTTTTAAATGCTCCACTGCTGACTAAACTTTCCAAACTTGAGTTAATATTTCTATGCCATATCCATTCAGATTGCCACTTGTTTTTTATATGAGCACTGTAGGAATAATAGCTCAGGTGATTTTATACATTTAAATTGCTTGCTACACAAAAAAAACTTTAAAAAATAAAAGTAACAATTTTACTAAATTCCTTTCTCTTCAAGAGTTTTCTTGTTCCATTTCCACACTACACATACTGTGAATGTGTCTTCTACACAAAATTTAATTTTTTCCTCGCTCCTTCTCCGTATCTTCGTATAATATGACTTGGAGACAGTTTAATTCATTTTGCATAAATTATCCATAAAAATGTTTTGTTGTTTTTACTGCAGTCATTTTTACACCAAACACAAAGCAATTTTCTTACTCCATCCCATTATGCATACATTATATTCCTTTCCTTCTGCATATTATATATACTGAGTCTGTTCGCACCAAAATGTTCTTGCAAAAAATATAATTTTCTCGAGAAGAAAAAAGATTGATTTGAATGAGAGACTCGTGAAAGGTAAGAAGGAAAAAACCCCAGTAAAATTGTCTTGTGTAAAAGATTGTCCTTATTTTCAAGTCATCATAAAGGTGCATGACAAAGTAACCAAATATCTACATACACATTGGCGCATATCTTTTTATTTAAAAAAAAGACGAAAGAAAAAAATGTAACAAGTGCCCTCCTTAGTCGTTATGTTCTCAATGAATGTTCTCATATATATGTATAAGCAGAGGAGTAATCTGTGCTCAAGCTTCCAATTCTTAAGTATTTCATCCTTTCCTTCTTTCTCTCTCTCTCTTGTCGTCATTGTCCCATGCGTCACTTACTTTATGTATTCTTTACTTTTATTCCACTATTTTACTCTACTCCCTTTGGCTTCGCCTGTTGTATTTTTTTCCTCCTTTTTTTCTTGTTGCTCCCACAAGAAAGTCAAGAAAGAGAAAAAATAAATAAAATGCATTGCATTACATTGTTGTTGTGTGTGTGTGTACCACAAAGGACCTTTTTCCTGTGATTTCTTTCTTGACTGTTGTGTGTCTCCTTCTTCATCTGTTATTGTTGTTGTATCTTGGTTGCCTTTATATCCAAAAAAACTTTTATAAAACATCTATATCATGTGTACATGTCTTCTGTCTACGTATCTTTCTCTTGTTACTTGGTTGGCTGGTTTTTTCTTGTTTGTTGGCGGTAGCTGTTGTAGTGGTGTTTGCCATTAATTTCGATCGTGGAGAGAGATGTGATTTCTTTCTTTCTATTTCTCTCTCTCTGTCTTTCTTAACCCTTTTTTTTAAAACAGGCCATGTGTGTGTGGTATGTGAGGATATTATGGTTGTTCTGGATGTCCCTGAGTGAGTAACAAAAACACAAGTGAATCTTTGAAAATTTAATGCATGCCAAGAAGACAAGGAACAAGGACGACGAAAAAAGGAACATAAGAAGAAGACGAAAAAAAGTTTGTAGACTGGTGGTAATATGGTTGGTGTATGGGGTGGTAAAGGTAAGTCAACAAGAGGGTATGGGACTTTCATCAAGAAAAGGAGAAAAGTAAGAGACAAAATGCATGTATACTGTAATAATATTGATATAAAAGTTTGCAACGAACAATTGGAAAGAAGAGCATAAGATTTGGAATCACAAGACAGCTTGGAGACAAGACGAAGAAATACGGAGGAGAATGAAACGATAGGTAAAATGCTGCACACGAGACTTTAGGGAGAGTTCTTTTTTTGTGCCTTGTCGTGTTGCTTACCGATACATACATATATACATTTTATTGCTTCTTTTTAAAAGGGTATAATTAATGGAATGAATCAAAATACTTAGCTTCATTTTAAAAAGACATCAAAACAACAGTTGGTGGAGTTCACGTCGTAAAAAGGAAGAGCGAGAGCTAACAACGATGGAGAGGGAGAATAGAAGAAGAAGAAAAAAAAGGAAACTTTACCACGTCTTAAAATTTACACAGTTTTATGTTGGATGGAAGCAAAGAGATGGAAAAGGAGACAAAGAAACAAGATATCTATATAAAATAGATGAAGAGACACTCTAAATATTTTCCGTTCCACTGCCCCTCACCTCACCAGTGTTTCTTTGCAGGCTCACTTGTTTCATTGGCTTTATCTCTACATAAATACACGCGTGATATGGTTCGTTGGTTTTGGTCATACGGATGGTTAGGGTTTGTGCTGCGACTCTGTCCAATATAAAATGACAAATTTGCGCTGGAAAAAAGAGAAAAGAGCTATATACTTACTGGTGTTATTACACAGGTATAATAATATAGAGTATATATGGATATTAGAGAAAATGACCATCTTTTCATCTTGCACACTCGTAACAATCTGAAAACAGCCATTTAAAAACTTGCGAAGCTCAAGAAGCAAATTCATATAGGCTCTTTTTTAGCTCTTTATATATTATGACGAGCTGTGTGCTAGCAAACTGGAGTTTAAAAAAACACTGAAAAGATAAGATTATAATAATAAAACGCTCACTCAGCTCAGCACACAAATCTAAATGTATAGCAGAGAAGATAGAGAACTAGTGGGAAAAACTAGCTGAGCGTATCTTCATGCATAAAATAGTTGCACAGCTAGGAAATTGTAAATAAATATATCCTCCTATCAAGCAGCCACCCAACCAAGTGAACAAAGACAAGAAAGAAAAAAGATGGAATGAATGTGAAGCATGAGGAAACCTGGCATATAGAACACAACAAGAACAACAAAGAAAAAATATATATGTTTAACTTACCGAATAATAAGGCAAAAAGGCAGGCCAGGCAGGGAGTGAAAAGTAGAGGAGAAAAGTTGAGGGAGAGGAGATGAGGCAAAGTGAACAGGAAAAATTTTCTCTTGTTACTCTCTTCCTTCTCATTGTGCAAGTGTGTAGTAAGTATAGCAATAAGTATAGTAATACGGGTGGTCTAGTCTGAATGGTGTGTGGCGGTGGTGGTGTGTGTGTGAAAATAAGAAGGATTAACCTTTCCCTAAGGGCCTATTGTTTCCGTCTTTTCTTTAATCAAAAATCTCCACCTTTGCAAGTAAATTGTGTGGTGCAAGCACATAGATTACATTAGTAACAAAAAATACTAAAAACTCCGTTTATATAAGCTATATAATCTGTATATGTATAAATATAAGTATATTTTTGTTGGTTGTATTGTTGTTGTTGTTGGGAAAATGGTGGGGATGAGACGATAAATATAAGACATGAACATATAATAAGAAAGGAGAAAAGAAGAACACATTTTCTCTTTTTGTGTGTGTTTGTATGACTAAACTGCTACCGTTGCTCATCTTCTAATATAACGCTTTTAAGAAGGAGAAATAGCTGTATTATCGCACATTTCGTAAAAAATAGAAGCTCTGATGGTGGTACGTAAAGTTTGTCTGGTTTTTTGGTATGCATTTTTAGTAGTAAAGTATAGTGGTAGTATGGTGGTAGTAGCAATGGCAGGGTTTGATATGGTTGTAATAAAGAAAAAGAGAAGTGCTCTCACAAAATAGAAGTTTTTTTTTCCAGAATTATGTATGTTCTTATGGGACTATAAGTTGTATGGTTAGGTATTATAGCAAGTTGGTTTAAAAAAATATTATCATCTTGCTACTTTCTAAACACTATAAATACATACATACTCGTTTTGTTTTTGTCCCTATGTATTCTTCATTGCTATTGTCTGCATCCTATTTAATGTTTCATTTTTAATAGTAAAATACACATTTCTGCATATTTTATACATTCATGGCAGAAAAGGAAGATATCAACTAGAGAAAGTTATTGTTATGATGTGTGTCTCGGTGTGGAAATGAGGGAAAGTACATGTTTGAAAACAAACGTATGTACACAACATTTTAAGAGTGTTGCTTAAGTATGAATGAATAAAAAATTATAAGATGACTCGATGTACAAAAATAATTAGATAGCTTTTGTTTAAATCATCGGTTATTTTTGCATTGTACAGACTTTGTTTTAATCTGCAGAAAGTGTGGACTGAATTGGTCATCGAGGATTAGATAAACTACGACTTTCTGTATACATATATTTTTATATATTCTAGGTGAAAATATTAAATATAATTACTAAAGTTTTTAAAAATAAACGATTAGACTTCTGTATCTGAGCTGCATGCTCACGATGAAAATGTAACGAAGTGTAATAAAACGACAAATTAATATGACACAAAGGGAGCGGCAATTTTATAGAATATTTTTGCGCATAAATATATGTATGTCAACTTAAAATGCGTATATATAGATTACATTAGTTTTAGGAATGAGTTTTTGGAAGTATATTGTGATATAATATATCTGCATACTCGCACAACATCAGCAATAATAAAATATGTTGTGCTATATGGTATGACGGCAAAGAAATAATCACAGAAATGAATGACAGACAACAAGACCGTTGACAAGTTGTCATTTTTTCGACACATGTCACTGTCAATCAATCACATCCCTCCTTTACTTATGGTAGGTATATGACACTCTCTTTTTGGAGAAGTCTACCTCTCCCTACTCATAAAACGCTTATTTATTCGGGAATTATAACAAAACTTTGTTTTTGGCTGTTCCAGAGTTAATGCATATTATGATGATGCACGAACATTTTGTACAATATTTAGTCTAACTTTTATTTGTACATAAATATCAACCGCCAGAGCTACTACAGTTTTCACCCGCTCAACGTTCTAAATGCCAGTGTCATTTCATCATCAATCCAATTTTATTAATTGTCACTCAACCAGTCAGTAAATTTTCTCCGGCTTTCATAATAATATGTTCATCGACCAGAAAACTATTTACCTATGTTTTATAATGTTATGATCATGATGATGACGAGTATATAGAATGAAGTGAAGATGATATGAAAGTACTCGTAAAAAACCACATGTCAACATGATGACGATGATGAGCGTTTTGCTGGACCTCTCCAAAAAACAAAAACATTTTTACGACTCGCAGTCATACTCACTTGCTAACGGTTTTCGTCAACTTTCAATTCTCGTTGCGAATAAAAACGGCAGTCAGTCACTCATCACACGACAATAAAAACAACCTACATCCTAACAACCTACCTTTCACAACAAAGTGGTTTTCCATCGAACTTGCAATACATACTCTTCCTTCATGTGTTTTATATTACAACCATTATTACTTTGCTTGTAGGTCTTTTGAGTGATATATTGAATTACTGATGGACGCTGGCTTACATATTACTATTATTATTACATTTTTGCATGTATGATTGTACTCGTGGATTACATAAATCCATCATTCGCATCCAAGGACATAGATTATCATCACAGGAAAAATAATAATAATAAAAAATGCCACAGTTCCAACTAATGCTCGCGTCCCATTTCTTTCTTCAGAGCGATCTACAACAACAAGCATGCAATAACATTCCCAAAAAAAGCGCAGTAATAATAACGTTAAAAATAATGCCCACAATATTTATTAAAAGAACTATGTTTGCGTCTGCCATCATTGAAATAATATTTTACTCAAATTTTCAATATAATTTTCCTCTTCACCCACCACCACCACCCATCCTTCATTTCTTCTTTCTCCGTCTGTCTCTTTTAACAAGAGGCGACATGAAAAGCCTATAAGCCCACTCAACACGGAATAAAAAAAAACTAGGTTAGCTTGCACTAACCGATCCACTCGACTCCTCATATACACACACGTTCTTAATGACAGACACAACTCATTTCTTATATTAAACTTGTTCTTCTTCATATCACTCAACATAACTCAAATGACTGACTGACACTGACAATCTTCGCTCGTCACTTGTGTATTTTCCCTGTCTTCACTCACTATATACATACTATCCTCCCTCATCTTCGTCATCACATTGAGCAGACGATGAATGAAACGACATGACGAAAAAGAAAAACTGGTGAAACACTCACATTCTTAAAAAACTTATATATTTTGGTCCCATTATACTCTTTATACTTATGTATGTATACTCAACGACCACACACGTACCGTTAAACATTTCCTCTCACGATCAGTTTTTCTTCCTTTTCGACATAATATACACAAAGTGTAGTATTCTTTTATTATTAAATGAATTCAAGTCTCCAAAAACTAAACGGTAAAGCCATCATAGAAAAAAAATCCAATAAAAAATATCCTTCGCCTTTTTTGCGAACTATATTACCATTTTTTTCGTCTTCTTGTTATATATCAACTTATCATAATATCAGGGGGTAATACTTATCTATCAGTATTAAGAAGCATAACAGAAAAAAAAGTAATAAAATGCACTTGTCACCACAAGTCACCAATAAGCAAAGTCAGAGTGAGAGATATATGGCATAATATATCCAATCCACGACACCACCTACTCTCGGAGTTCGTCTACGTCTTAGAGAGAATGAACACACAGAAGAAGGACACTGATCGTTCCTCTGCATTTTTTTCATTTTCTACTTCCTTTTCATTCAATCCGTCATCCCAACGACAGTTCCTGTTCGACAGGACATGCACGATAAAAATAAAACTTTTCCTAGTATTATTCACCATCATATCATCAACTACAGCAGCGCCAACTGTGATATACTTTTAGTTTGTGAGAGAGAAAAAAACTTTTATTCCTATCACCGTCATCATCATGATTCGAAGGGAAAGTCGTAGAAAGAGAGTGAGAGCCGCACCCATATTCTAAGAATAGTCAAGTCACAAAATAAAAAGCCAAAAGTAGTCAGTCAGTCTTCACATCACACATCAGTGTCCCACTCTCACACTAGCCAAAAGAACATAAAAATATTTTCATGCTTGAATGTACAAGTAGTTATTACACCGGCACGACAAATGTGTAATAATCTAAGAAATATTACGACTCCTTCCACTCTCTCTCTTCTTTTCTTTTCTCTCTTGCAATTACACATTACATATAACATTTTTTATGCATAATATAAAATTATCATGAGCATGACGTATGTTTTTACAGTAGACGTTTATATTTTTTATACACAAAAATAAAACACAGAACATCTCATCCAACATACATCCCATCACACCACCATACCACACGATGCTCATCCACCTTTTTATGGCTTTTCATCTTAAGGGGGTATTTTCTTCTTCTTTCATTTTTATTTTCTTTCCCTTTCTTTTCTCTCCTGCAACAATAATGGATGCAGAGATAAATACTAGTAGAGTACAGTACACCACACGGCAGAGCATTTCTCATCATCTTCACCAGCAAGTGAAAAGCTCAGCATAATAAAAAAATGTCTTGGTTGCAATGCTTTCTTCCATAATGATGATTATGCTCTTATGCATGCATACGATTATTACTATTTATACAGTACGTGAGCACAACAAAAGGAATCATGTATGATGAGCAACAACATTATTATTACGTAAGAAAGAGGGATAGAGGTAATCTATGACAATAGGCTTCTTCTCCTCGTCGTTATCATATTAATACATTGATATAAAGACAGAGTAAACGCGTGTTTCTACGAGTCTCGCTTCATATCACCCATACGAAAAATGTATCATGATGAAACGCTATCTATGTAGTCTTTGTTGTTGCTGTCCTCTTACTTTTCTCTTGATGCACAGTTATTTTTGTTGTTATTATGAAAAGAAGGATTTCATATATAAAATGTGGTCTGTAAAGTTTCTTTATTTTTTTTCTCTCTCTCAGAGAGAACCACTCAGCCACGAGGATAGATGGTGGCAGGAGAGCAAGAAGAAGAGTAGTAAAGTAACAGAAAAATAAGTAAAAAAGCGAAGCTCCCACACACGATAGTAATAATAATAATAACAAAGCAGTGAAACCGAGAGAGATGAGAGAGATATTACTCTTGTTATATATGATGTTATGTACGTGTGTGTCTGTCTGTCTCTCTTATCCCGCGATTCTTGGAAAAACAGGGAGGAAAAGTGCCTTCTTTATTTTTGTGTATTATGCAACATATATTTTATTCCTCTTCCTTCGTCTTCTTTTTAGTACCAGAAGAAGTAGAAAGAATACTGCATACCATCATCATCATCATCATCATCATGGCATACAAGAAGAAAAAAAAAGTACCCATGGCCATTCCCCATATATCTATAAATATTACACATTAATGTAGGTACATTATATACACCCGAAAAAAACTATTATATATTATAGGTAGTCTCATCGTTTTGTGTTGGTTCGTTTCGTCGTTTCACTCATATGGAATAAAATGGAATAAAAGCTTTGTGGAGAGAAAGATGCATGCATGCATCATGGCAGAAATGGTTGTTGGAAAATATATAGAGGAAAAAAAGAAGCATGAGAAGAGAGAGAACCCTGAGAGACGCAGTTTTTGAGAAAAGAGAGAGAGAGACTTTTCAGGATAGAATGGGTGAGTGTAATTAGAAGCAGTAAATAATGT
>JAQIWO010000923.1:0-11689 GCA_034695405.1 Entomobrya muscorum | reverse complement strand
CAAAATTGTATATGATGCCATTTTAAGTCAGTCAAAATTGTATATGTTCCCTTTCCAATCTACGGTATCGATATGTATTTACTTACATGAACTATATTATATATACATGTATAAATCATACACGAAGTGTAAATAATGGAAATTAATTACAACGGAATTCATGTACCAAACGGAAACAAGTGTATGTATGTATTGAAAGAATTGTGTGTAACAATCGCAAGTAATAACCAGAAACAGAAAGCATGAATAACGAAAATTGGGATAAAATGTGCCAAAAACAACAGAAGCAGAACCAGCTGTTTTACATGCGTTTAATTTGGAATTCTCAGTTTTAATTATGTTGCTTTTCTAATTAAACAAATTTAAAGAGAGAAAGTACATAAGAGAAAGTAAAATATTTGTTTTGATGCCAAATGACGGCAGAAAAATTGAAAACTAGATTATACTGGATTATACTGGTTCCACCATTGAATTATATTCGAAGTAGGCTTCAACGCACTTGTGTTTATACTCAAGTTCTTCTCTGATGTTTGAAGCGAGTGATTACACGATGACGCAATCACGCAATACAATTTGTTTACGTTGAGTGTGCTTAAATCCTGTAGGATTAAAAAGCAATGGATGCAGAATGTCACGTTTCAAATATTACAAGAGAAATAGTTAAGAAGAGCGCTTAAGCCACTAATATTCAAAGTTGTAGATTTTCAGTAATTTTTTCCAGTTTGACACAATAAAAGAAATTGTATTTGTAGGTGTTCATCAGTTTCTCCAAAATATCTCGAATTGTTAGTCCCGGTACATTTATTATTTAGCACAGCCAATTGCGTATTTAGTATTCATTTCTTGTAATTGTAGTAACATTATACAATTATATCTAGAATATTGTAAGTTTAACCTATTAATTTAATCTCATGCACTAAAATTTCGTTCCTTAAAATGACAAAAACGAGGAAACGCAAGTATTCAGCTACTGTACACATCCATCAGCATAGAAAAACGTAACACAAAATAATGAGAAAATATAAGCTGAAGTAACATGGATCGATAAGATTCACCCAATTTTCTTTTTCCTTTGTCTCAAAAATTAGCTTGGCCGAAGATGCGTGCATTTATTAAAGAACAGGTCTCCCACAACTTAAAAGTAGAATATAGAATGCCTTTTTTTATTTGTGCCTCCTTCTATGCTCATCTCCGTTTTTTAAAACCTGACTTACATCTGGCACTTTTGAGGTGTGTGCATTAGTTTTTTAAGCTAAGTTCCATAAAGGTTAATTAAATTCTCTCCAAACTCATATTTAGAAAGCATAAAATATTATAGAGAAAGCTGCTCCGCCCAACGTCCTAAGCCAGCGTGCATTTTTAAACATCTATTTCTGCTTTTTGACTTTGATGCAATCATTTTGAAGTACTAATTAACTGAACTAACGTAAAGCGAAATAAAAATATTTTTGTATACGTTCAATGCTACTTGTATTTTAAAATTAAATTGTTAAGTCGATAGACATCAAAGATTCTGTGCTCTACTTAGGCTGGTTCAACTGTCTGTCAATTAAACTTATACCGACAAACCTAATTTTACTGACAATGAGTAAGTGTTTTGTTCCTCACTTTGCTTCTTGACATTTTTTATTCATCTGTTTCAATTTGACAAATGGAGACTCAGAAAACCGAAGCAAGTCAAGTCAAATTTCACTATTTCACATAAAAACAAAAGTTCAAGAATAAAAAATAAAAATATTGTGAAAGCATTGTGGTTAGTGTGTGTTCGCTTATAATCTATTCTGACACTTGCATTTTACTTTCACACTACCTGCTAACAATTCGGCTTACTCCACAAAAAGTGGAGTTGGAAACTTAAGTGCCATTTCTTGCTAGCAGATCTCAAAGGAGTTCTAGCACTTCGTTGGAATGAGACTGCATATTTTATCTTTCTATTATGCACTCTATA
The DNA here is from genome assembly GCA_034695405.1 of Entomobrya muscorum. Lineage (NCBI taxonomy): Eukaryota > Metazoa > Arthropoda > Collembola > Entomobryomorpha > Entomobryidae > Entomobrya > Entomobrya muscorum. Next base: position 9,741 of record JAQIWO010000923.1, on the reverse strand, counting down.
TCAACTCTGTTATCATCAATATGCACTCAACAGAAAACGGGGAAAAGTTTACTACCAAAATGGTTTTTGTTTTTTTTTTTTAAAAGTAGACTTACAATCAATGCGTGAAAAACTATTACTGTTATGATAAAAACACAATTATTGTGGACAATGGAATGCATCTGGCGCTACTTAGAACGACTAGAAAATTTATATGATCACTCGTGCAACGAGCTCGTAAAAAATTCTTAATGTCTAGTGGGCATATTTTAAAAATATAATAGCGTACTGTGAGACTGGTCTATTGTCATGCACATAAATATTTTAGAACAGCTTCTTATTGTCATATCGCACATAATTTTGGACGTAAAGTATAAATCTGCAATTTTTTACGTTTTTTTCAGTATACTAGCCGAAAATTTTAAGATTTCCGTAGCATTTAATCTTTGAACAGCCTTTACCATTTTGTTTCCTTTAGTTTTTCCGCGTTTCCTTGATACAATGATGTACACTACACCAAATATTTATTAAATCTTTGAATAATACTGCATTGCTTACTACTTAACCATCTGGAGCTCAAGTGGTGCTAGAAACCATAAGTTTTGGTTTTTCGTCTCCTAAACTGAACATATTTCAAAGCAAGTTTGGTTATAATTTTGTGCAAACTGACAATTACGACAACAATCAAAACGTTAAATGGATAATAAATACAAAAACATTTATCAAAATGCTGCACAAGAATCTATGAAATCAATGCTTTATCTAAAATTATATTCCAAATTAATTTGGAAAAATTAATATGAAATTATTATTATTTATTTGTTTAGAATGGGAATACGAAGAACCAAAAAATGCACCAGAGGATGCTTCATCAGTTTCTGGTTTACCACTATCCAATTTCTCCTTCTCAATTACAAAGGAGAAAGTTCTCCAAAGGTTTCCATCCCGACGGAGTGCACCCGCCTATGGGCACGATGGCGTCGGAAACTGGTGGCTTTTTGGAGGTCAAAAACTTTCCATTGGAGAAAAATTCGGAACTCCCACATATTATGCTGATCTATGGCTATACAGTAGGACCAAATCTGAATGGAACTTAATATTTCTACCGGATGAAACAGAATACCCCAACCAAAACTTGACGGAAAACCAAAATAGTAACGCACTAAAATCCACTTTCCCCCAACAGCTCAGAGCTCCGTTGTTCTGCGGATGTATGAACGGTGAAAGGCTGTTAGTGCATGAAACAGTTGGAGAAAGTGCTAATCTTACGTATTCTCAGTCCAACTGGTGTTATGTGGCTGTTTGAGACCAATACATCAACCTGGACATCTTACACGAATGGTCCGATAACCAGCTCTAATATGTTATCAAAATATTGACAAGATGCACTACATTCAAGGCCGTAACAGCATGATAATCGCTAGAGATGATAGAACGATGGCCATGAAAGGTCAAAAAAATATTGCAAAAGCTGACTCCTAGGAATTTGTAGATCCAAAAGTAATTTTAGCTGTGTCCCTGTCCATCTTTGCGAGCATTGGAGCATTTATTTTTGTTCGACGCTGTGTCAAATGCCCTGTATCTTGTGGAGAAACTGAAAGTCCCAGGATGCTACTAAAAAAAGATGATCTGAATAACAGCTACTCTATAATTCCCGGTGACATGCCATTTCATACACCACTTGTTTGACTGTAAAAAAATATCTTGACAAAAAGAGGAACCAAAAACTATATTTATATATGAGGAACACCGAATGCGTGTACTGTTTTGTATATAATGGTAGCTGGTTCAACTCATTACATTTGTAAACTTCTTTCAAAAAACGCATACACTTTTAGTTTAAATTGAACTTTTTTAAAAGAAAATGATTGATTCATTTCAAACGTATTGCGAAAGTGAAAATATGTTTGTACATTGAAAGGTGTATGAGTATGACGCAATAAATGATTTTAAAACACTGAAATTTTCACGGCCTTCTTCTAGATATATTTTATATTAACTTTCATGTTGTCATTGTAAAAGCCTTATTCGGATAGGGAGCAATAGTCATTTAGTGAAACAACGATAGCTGCATAATAACGACTTAGCGGAATAATATCCTGTAGAAATTTAATGCCCTTAAACATATTTAAAATACAACGAATATTGGGGATCATTAAATAGTTTTATGTACGAGGACCCATGCTTTAATGTTCCGTCAAGCTATAAAACTTGCCTTGGCACCAATAAATTTTAATTAAGAACGATTGCAATTTCCCTATCATTCTGAATTCTGCACTAGCAAAATTTTATACCACAAATTCAGTTGGCAATACTTTGGTCGTTTTTGCTCTGTTGCAATTTGCTTTCGCTTTTGAACAGCTTTGGGTTCAGCATATCACAAATCTCTGCGAACACAATAGTTTTGTAATGGCTACAATGCTATTTGAAACGAACCACTTTTACAAGAGTCGGATAAAAGGCATGACAGGGCTAGATCAATGATACAAGCTATGATATATTTGCTGGAAATGGCTATTTAGGGACATTTTAGCACGCTTGTTATTAATAACAACATGATGGTATTATGATTACCTAAATGTTATGTAATAATGAGCTCGGATTGAAAAAAAGAATATGCATATGACTTGCTAAAACCGTATATTTTTTGAATCATCTTACCGGTGGGCCCATTCCATGCGACAATCATCTGTTTACCTGGGATATTTTTAGTGAAAATATATTTTATATAGGCCGTGAAACTTACTCATTTTTATATTCTTATTTTTCACGTTTCACAACTTGACTGAGTATACAGTTGATTTGTTTGCAAAGTTTTTTTATTAGGTAATTATAACAAATTATAACAAATAGTTGGTAAAAATGTTTCTTTTTAAGAGCGATATCTATTTACGCTAAATATACTTCAGATATTACAACACTAGACCTTTGAAATTCAAATAATTTTCAAGAAAACTACAAGAATCTGCACAGAGCTGTTTGGGTTCTTAATAGCTCAACAAAAAGTAAAGCCTGCAAATTGCAAGAGCAGTTTAACACTTTCATTTCTTTTACGTTATGCCGGGGAAAGTGTCAAGGCATAAATATTAGCTAGCTTGTATACAAGTTGCCGAAAACAAATAGCGCAAATGACGATGTCCTAATTAAAACAAAATACATTTTCCTACGATTTTTTGTGGATGTAAAGTAAAGACTCTGTAAAAAAATACAGCAATTTTGTACACAACATCATAAAATGTTAAAAAGAACTTGATAGTTTACTGACTCAGCTCAAAAATTTTAAACGAAAGTATACGCAAAATAGGTCAATGCAGTGAAGAAAAAGGTCGAACTGTGTTTGACCTAGTTCAACGTAAATTATGTTTCGTAAGAAAATACATAGGTACTACGTTTATTCGAATGACACACTGTCTAAGGTGCTTAAAAATGTAGTTCTATTTTCTCGCAATATGTTCGGAATTCTGTCATCTTTTATCCTGCTGACTAAGGTTTTGCTTCAATAAATACATATATGAAAGGGATAACCATAAGGCGGAGAGGAAGTTGATGTAGGCTGAAGGATTGAGGTCAAGTTGAAATTACCGTTCGTTGCTCTTTTACGAGTATCATCTATCATATTGTGGTGGGAGGTTGTTCTGTCTGTCTGAAGAAAAAAACAAAGTACATATAAGTATATATATATACATTTTTTTTAAAGAAAATGGTAGGAAAAAAATATGCGATGAATTGTGACTTTCTTTGCATGTCATAAATTAAGCTTTAAAAATTCTATAGCAAAGGAAGCAATTTGTGTTGTCCAATTGTAAACGTAAGACCAACTTTAAAAATATAAATAGTACTTGGTCTATAATATGCACTTGTTCAACTGCATATTTTTTGGTGGGCAAAAGCTATAAAGCTGCATAATCTTCCAGGCATTGAAGTGAAGATAGGATCGCTTGTATTTTCCTCATGTCTTGGGCAATAGCCACGGTGAGGGAATGACTCCCATTATTATTTTCTGCTCTAAATCCCGTATATATCCTATTGTCCGCTGGTAGGATAATAAGATACGTATGTGATATGACCTATTGGACGAAGGTCGAACGGATTTCTTAAGAATACAGTACGCACGTTTCGCTCTGATAATGTTCAAGTATAATGGAGCCGAAACAAATATACCCGTAAGTTTAAGAAATATTGGATTCCAGTTGAAAAATTAAAAAGAATGATGTTGAAAATGAATCGGAAAGAAGTTGAAAGATGAATAGATATATTACATTTTCTACGTCTACGTTTATATTCAGTAGGGAAATAGTTGACTCTTGAAATATTGAAAATTGTTCAATCGATTTATAGTTTCCTTCCAAGTCATGACTTTAAGGGTAACTAATTGTAAGTTTTAAAGTTAAAAAGCAGTTTGAATTTTTTTAAAGAGCTACAATATTTATTGCGTAAACTACATTGCATTTATGTCTGTATTTATGGTATTACAAAAACTCTTATAATTGCAATTGTTATCTTTAATTCAGATTCACAGCCAGCTGTCAAAAGTAGTAGGCAGAAAAACAATAAAAAGAATTCGTCCTGAAGTAAAGATTGACATAAAAATTGTGGTATTCTTCCTTGGTGTTATGAACGCGAAGGCCCACCTTAGTTTTAAAAACCAAGTAAAATAAAAGATGATGAAAATAAAATGTTCCCGTAAATGTGGAGGATGGCATGAAAAACGTAAGCATTGATATGTGGCTCTGATTAACGAAAATGCTCAAATGGCAGGTTAATTAATATTTCAACTGATGTCAAAATAAATGGCAGTTAAGAAAACAATTGATTAATAGTTTAAATAGTCCAATGAAGTTTCAAACTTTATTTAGTCAAGAAAAAAGAATGCCAATAAAATAAAAGAAGAACAACACACATGGCTGCTTGAGAGATAGTGACGAGTAAGATGCAGCTTGTCGGCTACATATTTTGGCTTTTTTTAGCCTCACACATAAATAACATAAGTGTAGCGTGCTGACTGACGTGGCACCATGCATTCACAAATTAATAGTAAAAATGCCTTTACAATCCATATAGTCCATATTATTAGATACAAAATGAGAACTTTCTGGAACAAAAATGTGAACATTACCGGTTGAGTGTTTCTCTCATTGGTAATTTCAATGTACAAAAAACAAATACCGTTACATAAATGTACTAACAACATACATACATCATATAATAGGAAAGTAAAATAACGTCAGTTATGAACACTTTGTCTCAGTATTAGCACTTTTCGAGTAAAAAGTATACCGTCATAAATCACAGCATAGACTTTTGTACTCTCTAGTTTATATCTCCTTGCTAAATTATGACTCATGATACGAACGCAACATAAGAATCCATAATAAATAAATAAACCAGCCATTGGGTAAGCGTGTGACTTATGAAAATATTTATGCTATGAGATGGACAGCAAAGTGAATTCTTGGCAAAGTGTATAGGATGGTATCGGCCCAGAAATTGAAATAAATGATGCAGAGTCATAAAAAATATTGATTATCTGAAAAAGAAAGATTTCTAGTTTCATGCTTACAAATTTTACCCAAGAAATAAAAAAAATATTTCATCATTTGTAATTGTTTACAGCTTCTGTAGCTGTTCACTGTATCATACATACAGATCACTAAAAGCATGTAGTTAATTAATTACATGAACTATATCATATGTTTACATGTATAGTATATACACGAAGTAAAAATAATGAAATTTAATTACGACAGGAAATAAAGAAACGTGTGAGCCATGTGCACTTTAACGCAAGTAATTAACGAGAAAACGAAATGTGTTCCAACTGCGGGGTAAGGTGCCAAAAGCACTAGAAGCAGAACCAACTTGTTTACTTCCATTTTTTGGATTCTCAGTTTTAAATGTGCGCACTTGTTTAATTAAACAAATAAAACGAGAGAAAGTACAATATTTACTTTGATGCCCACGTCAGAAAAATTTATAACCATGGTTTTACGTTTGAATTAGGTTTCACAGTACTTGTTTTACTACTCATAATATTCTTCTGTGATGTGTGAAGCAAATTACAGGGTGACGTAATACAATTTTTTTTACGTTCATGCGTTTAAAACATGTGACATTGAAAAGCAGTGGATGCAGAATGTCTATTGTAAACACTCAAAGAGAAATAGTTAGGACAAGCTCTAAAGCCTCTCATATAAAAAATGTTGATTTTCTCCAACTGGGTTAGTTTGACTTTGAGTGAAAGAAATTGTATTCGTATGTTCCCACATACCCCTACATATCTTGGATGCTTGGTTCTGGAACATTTTTTAGCCGAGCCAACTGCGTACGTTCATTTCTGGTATTTCACATTTTAATTTTATCTCATGCACTTAACTTTCGTTCCTCAAAATAACAGAAGCAAAAATTACAAAGCAAAATTACTATTACTCCGCTACTATGCATTTTCGTAAGCATACAAAAACGCAGAACACAAAATAATAAGGGAAGACGAAAAGAGAAGAAAAGGATCGATACGATTGTCGCAATTTTTCTTTTCCCTTTTCTCAAAAATTAGGTTGTTGGAATTTGCAATTTTTTTTTGTATTATAGGGAAGGTCTCAACCTACTTAGAAGTAGAATATAAGACCTACTTTGAGAAATTTTGAGTGGTTCTATGCTCATCTCCCTGCCTTTACACTGATTTATATTTGCAAGTTCTAATGTTTGTGTATTGAAAAGTTAACATTGGTATGTCTTCAATCTGCCAGTTTTGATGCGCAATTTTTTTTAAACTAAAATTAAACGAAAGTTTCAGGATTAAATAATATACAATTTCTAAATCCTAATAAGCTATGGGGCTCAAAAACAATTTGGAAAACCTAATTATTATGGCATCGTAGGTAACTATTTATTTTTAAGAACGGCTTTTGTGTTTAAACATTTTGTTTTATAAATATTTTAGAACGAAATGTGTACACGGGAAAGCAACGCAAGATTTTTTTAATTTTTCAAATGCTGACGCTCCACTCGGTAGAGTAATGAGAAGCTGCCGAAACTGTATGAATTTTTTCTCCCCTCTTCACATGTGATGAAAAAATGCAGGGGTGGTTTGAGAAAAATTATGATATGCAGTAAGAAAAAAGTCATAGAGCTTATGCAGCTTCCCATTACTTTACCGAGTGGAGCGGCAGTAACTTAAACCGAAACAAAATTTGTGTGCATAGTTTCAACGCTGATCATGGTTTAAAGCTAATTGTTTAAAAATAGGATTAATTAAGATCCTGCATTTTACTGCTCGATAAGGTAGATAGATTTTGATACGCAGAAATATGGTAGTACAAGCACTTATTCGTTCTAAACTTTCACCGAAAAATAGATCTTCATTGAACTTTTTTGGGACCACTTTGTCTCTTGACCTTATTCATTCATTTATTTTAATTTGAAAAAAAAACGCAAAACCATGGAATTGCATGGTTTAAATGCTGTTTATATTTGAAAATTTAAATGAAGTATACCTTATTACAAAGATGAAAACTGACTAGCTCATGTAGATGCAAACAACGTAATCTACGAGAAGTTAATCTGGTAATAATTAGGTATGTTTTCTAAGCTTTAAATGAAACAAATAACTTCATTGGATTGGTTGCCCCTAATACACCTCTTGACCTTGTTTATTCACATATTTCAATGTGACAAATGAAATACTCAGAAAACTGGAACATGTCACACTAAACTTCACACAAAAAAAGTTCATGAATACATAATATGAGAAAACATTGCGAAAACATTGCGGTTAGTATGATCCCTCATAAATTCCGACACTTTCATTTTACTTTCAAAATTGCAACGAAACAATTCTGCTTACTCCAAAAAAATGGGCAAGCACGTAGAGCTCAAAACTTAAGTGCCATTTCTTGCTAGCAGATCTCAAAGGAATTCCAGCATTTTGTTGGAATGAGACTGCAGATTTTATCTTTTTATTGTCCACTGTTTATCAACTCTGCTATCATCCATATAGCTACTAACAAGGGTAAGCAGGAAAAAGAGAAAAAAGGTAGCAAAAAATAATGGTTTCTTGCGATTTTATATACAGCACGCGTATAAATTCAACACGTGAAAGACATTTTCTTTCCTGATAAAAGTACATTGATCTGCATAAAACGCATCCGGTGCTACGTTTTTTTTTGCAGAGAAAGTTTTACAATCGTGCATTAAACTAATAAAAAAATCGAAAGTGGCTAGTGGGTATTCAGAAAAAGATATAGGGAACTGTAAGAATACCCTATGGTTTTGCCCATTAAAATTGTCCAACAGTTTCTTCACAATGCTTTAATTCTTATAATGCTAAAATTTTAATTGTAGTGCTTTGGCCGTAGAGTAAAAACGCCAGATTTCAACATGGCCATATTTTATTTCTCATACCACCCTGTGGAGGTTAAGTTACCAAGCATAGTTTTTATTGCTTGACAATAGAGCCATTTTTTAATACTGTAGGCCAAAAATTAAGGTACTTATCTCAGATTAAAATTTAACTGTTTTTGCGGCAATTAGTATTTACCGGAAAAATGGAACATAATTAAGTACATATTGTATTTGAGAAAACACTTTCTATGCATGTAAGAGAGTCCCACATGCATGAGAGCTATGCATGAAGTACGGCAGAAGCAAGACCAGCAAGGAGAAAGCGAGAGATGCTTTGCTGGCTGAACCATTTATTGCCGAATATGGCTATGCATAATTATGTTGGAATCTCGCGTTTTTACTCCGTATACAAATACAAATGTGTAATTATTGTTATGGAGATGGTTTATTGAGTTTACTCGGTGGAAATCTTAAGATTTAATTTCTTTAAACATTTAAATTTAAAAAAATAGGTGTGTTTTCCACAAATGTTTTTAGAAAAATACTTTTTTGCTGTTATTTTATAGAATATAAGACATATCCTTGTCACCTGTACAATCAATCCTCATTTTCTCTTCGTATTGGTTACTAGGTACTTAATTATCTACGAAGAGGCGATGTTTCAGAAATCTGAAGTTTTATTTTTCGGTCTTCGAAACTTAGCCAATCCAGCCATTCATTACCTAAAACTACTAACTAATTAAAACTAAAGTTAGATAAAATAATTTGAGGTTGATTTGCTATAAATAATAAGCAGATTTCAAATTTATTTGGGACATAAATTTGCGAAAACTGAAAAAACAGTAATAACGTAAAGTTGATAATAAATACAAAGCATTTATGAAAGTAGTGTCCAAGAATCTATGAAATGACTATCACATTTTAAATTAAAGTCAATATTTATTTGCAAAAATTAAAAAGGAATTGTTGGTTTCTATTGGAAATATTTGTTAGAATGGGAATACGAAGGATCACAAATTATACCAATCAAAGTTTCACCAGCTTCCGTTTTACCACCATCCACTTTCTCCTTCTCAACTACCAAGGAAGAAACCATTTATAAGTTTCCATTCCAACGGAGTGCTCCCGCATTCTGGCACGATGGTTTAGAAAACTGGTGGTTATTTGGGGGTCAAAAACCCTTCCATGGACAAAAAGTCCGGAGATCTAACCTATTTTTCTGATCTCTGGTTATTCAAAAATACAAAATCTTAATGTTATTTAATATTTAAACCTGAAAAAAACTGAATACCTAAGCCACATGCCCACGACCAACTATAGTAACGTATTAAAATCTGATTTATCCACACAGCTCAGAGCTCCGTTGCTCTGCGGAAGTATAAACGGAGAAAGGCTGTTAGTGTATGAAGCAGCTGAAGAAGG
>JAQIWO010000922.1:0-11690 GCA_034695405.1 Entomobrya muscorum | reverse complement strand
AACAAACCAAAAGGTTGAAGAAGGAATGTTCCTCTTGTTTTACACTTTTCAAGGGACGATGCACCGATCCGATCGGTAAACGAAGGCCAGTCAGGAGCAATTTAAATTCCGGCCTTTTACGGAAATGATCACGACAATCGTGTAATCAGACTTATGAAAAGCTTTACTTAAACATATCTTCATTTGTTGCTTAAAATATCACTTTTTTATAGCCCACAAATATAATTTTTACGTTTTACACAATTCTTTGATGATAAAAATATTTTAATGTGAATTTCGAAATAAAAAAAAAACAATTATAAACGCAACTTGAAAAGTCATTAACAAGCCAATATTAATGTTCTTTACGCTCAGTTTAATTCAAAAAATTCAAGAGTTTCACATAGAAAAATAAAATTTAGAAAAAAACTGGTTCCTCCCCTACAGAAATATCATTCTTCAGGCATATAAACACAACAATAAGATACATAGGCAATAATAACAATGCGACTACAAACCGAAACGAGGAAGAATCTTGGAGGAATGCACCAAGAGAGTCAACAATATTTTTATTTTCGTTATTTTACCCCTTTTTGTTTAAATCATGAAAATGTTTATAGGGAAGACATGTAGAAGGATATGCATGGTCATGGCCATGATGAAGCAAGATGAAAACTCTTCTTCTCAGAATCCGTATTCATTCATGTAACAATTACGATACTAGCTCAGCACCATTTCTTCATGCTCTTACAACAATGATGGATATTGAGAGAATCAAGTCTCGTCAGTTCATTTTTTTGCTACTTTTTTCATGAATATTATCCATGTTTTTCTTAAGTACACATTTTATCATTACGTAATACAAAATACGATAGGATCATTCTTCGCTTTTCGATTTTTCAACAATTTCAAGGTACATGGATTATCCATCAATTCTCTAAATTCAACAAACTGTAATGCAGGTACAAAACAAAAAAACGTGTTTTTTGTGTAAGTCTACACGATTTTCTAAACAAAAAAATAGACAGAAGATTTTACCCCATTTGAATATACATTCAACATTGCATGGAGGAAGATGATGGATGAGCCATGAATGATGGTGTGAGTGGTGAGGTAAGAAGGATATGAAGATACACAGGTAAAAAAATATTTGCGTTTAGAAAAAAAGGAATCTTGAATCGGACTTTCCTTGCATCTTGAATGTATATGGCTGTAAAGGCAGTGAAGAAGTTTCTATTGACTGAGAAGGAGCATGAGTGGATTACAGTAAAGCTGCGAACAATTTTTTTTAATTTTCGAGTTATAATTTGTGTTTCAAAAAATAAAAGATGGTGTCACATGAAAAATTGAGGGTTTCTCCAGGTTTTGTTCTTTTGACTGGTATATTACTTGTGTGGTTGGAGGAACCTGGGCTGGTGAGGAGTGAAGTAGCCACAACGAATAATCAACTTGCACTGAAACTTTACTATGTAAATGCAATAATTACTTTAAAATCTTGACAGTTCAAATAATGCAAATACCTAGTCTCATTTGTTGATAGAAACATAATTTTTAACGTACAAACTTGGGACAGCATTTAGCCAAAAGCTCGGATGGCGACTTCCTCTTTTCTCCATTTTCACTGAGCAGCCTTATCAGCGTTCTGGGTAGCATGGCAGGGCAAGGAACGGCAGAGAGGATTTCTGGAGCGATGGAGTACTTTGATGACTATCAAGCTGTCACGAACGATTATAAAAGAATCTTTATAGAATATCAGGTATGTACTTACTGAAGAAAAAGCGTTTGTTTGGCGCATAATAATTATGGGTTATTAGCTCAGCAAAAGAATTTTTAATGATTTTCCCCAGAGACTTCAATCCCTCAACAATTCCAGTCTCGAGCTCCAGCAGAAGGACGACTTGAAGCTAAGCATGGAATTTAAGCATCTTCTCATTAAATATCTGTTTGAGATTGCCCCTCTGAAATTTGTGTCGGGTTACGGAAAGACTTCGAAAAATGAGGATAGCCAGATGACCACAATTTTAAAATTAGGTAATGATTGGAGTCAAATTAACAAGATAACCAGTTGCAGTGCCTGGTTGACGTCTGTAGCATTTGTTTGATTTATTTATTTTCCACAGGAAACCGTACCCAAACGGATATCGACCAACTCTTCCAGTTCAAAAGCACACTCAAATTCAAAGGCTCATGGTCCCGACCATTCAATCTATTAAACACACGCCCCAGTCCATTTTACAACATGAGCCGTCGTCCTTATCTTGTCGATATGATGTTCCAAAGAATGGAAGTGCCGTTTGCCGACATTGAATCTCTGGATTGCACCGCTGTAGCTCTACCTTACAGTCTCAACTACACGGGATCCAGTGATGAGCCTCAGAGTCGCTTTGAACTGATGATATTCCTTCCTAACTCGTTGACTGGACTCCATGATCTGGAAACCAAACTAGTTCAACAGCCTTTCTCCCTCACTACACGAGAATTCCGAGAGTCCAAAGACTTGTTCGTGTATCTTCCCCGATTTAAACTGAAGTCCGAGTTGGATTTGAAATCAGCACTGAAGCAGGTTGGATTAGATTCCTTGTTTTTGTCGGAAACGTCCAATTTCTCAAAGATATTTCAGGACAGTGTGGCAAGAAAGAAGACTGGTCAGTTTGGAGTTTTAAAGACTTCTCATTTTGGCAACTTTGGAGCAGACGAGTATGGAACGAACGGATGGACAAGGCAAACGTTCACCTCTCAACCTGCAATAAATAAGCACATCAGTCCAGACGTGTTTCGTGTCGACAGACCATTTGTAGGCGTGCTTTACGATAGTGAGCGCAACATGGTTCTACAAATGTTTAGAAAAATTGACTTTGAGAATATCGACCCAAACAAAATTGCTATTCCTGATGCATTTGTGGAAACATAAGAAATTGACATTATTTTTGCATTCGAATTATCTCATATTATTTTAATTTATTTTATAACTCCGAGTAGAGTTGTAACCAAAATCTCAAATAAAATCTACATCGTTTGAAGAATAAATCATGATATATTTTATAGCAATACACTAAAAATATTTGTTAACTTGTTAATAAAAATAATCTCAACTACTTATTCTACACCTAGTTTCCAATCTCCCATTTGTCCGGGAATGTCTCGATACTTTCCAGCAGTCCATTTCCCAAAACTTCAAACGATTCCAAGACTCCATTTATGTTTGTGGTGAAGGAATTCGACGAGTCCTTACTGACGTAACGTCCCTTAACCGCTGAAGACTAAAATAAACAAATAAAAGAAACTGACGATTATTATTTCAAATCAAATGATATTTCATTTCTTTACAAATTACAAAATTTCAAAGAAAACTTGTTACCGTAAACGCTGTTGGTTTGAATATATCCTGTTTGCATTCCAATCACATTCCCTCCATAACTATCATGTAAGAAGACGGCCAAATGACCAAACGCATCCCTCAGTTCCTGCAGGTACATTTGAACCGGATCAAAATCCGTGATAGGAATCGCCTCCTCTGATTTCTTTTTGTATGGCCGGAATACCATCGGAGTTCCTAGATTATCCATGCTATGACCTGACCTCTCGTTCGTTTTAGTATTTAGCCTCAGAAGCACATCCATGTCCCTCGTGACCGGTGCGAAAACCACTCTTAAATTTGAGTAATTCTGCATGACACGCTCGCTATCAAACTGACCTTCTAATATGGACAGTGCAACTTCCGCAAGACGTTGCACCCTCTTTACCAGCACAATCAGCAAATTCTTGGTCCACACAGAGCCCTTTTGGTCGAATGGAGTGGCAATATATAGGCAGGGCAGTGTAGGTCTCATTTTTACAAATTCCAACTCTAGAGTAGCAACCTCGTCTATGGTCCATTTTTCGTGGAAGTTAATGATGATAGGGACCGCGTGGAAATCTGTTTTCGCCAAAAAGTAGAGGAATCTTTGAAATCCCACTTGCGCTTCACTTGGAAAACTGAGATGGGGTGCAGAATTGAGGAAAAGATACGCTACCAATAGCTCAATTGATTCCTCCGTAAAGCGACAGTCGGGTTCGTCCAAATTACGGTTATACTCCCACGGAGACGCCAGCAGCAACTGGGACGCTATCCATCTCTTCGCCAAACGGCATGTTTTTCCAAACGCTTCGTACTGTAAATGAAATGAGTGGAGGGTGCTGGTAAGCTGCGGTAAAATTAATGATTCTCGCTCCAAACGAAGGGATTCTTGACTTTCCCTAGATCTCAGGATACCATCCGCACCACGTAACTGACGAAGCAAGGTCAACTCTCGGAAGTAGGTTATCCTGATTCTGAAAATGAATCCGTCCTTCAGAACATCCAAAAACTTGGCGTAGGGTTGAACCGTTAGTCCGAATTTGGTTTCGAGAAGCTCCCCAATTTTGATAAGAAATGCGCATTTCAGTCTTTCTATTGCTTTCATGTTATCCGGCCATTGACCACTTGTTTCCAGATGGATTATTACACCAACTGGTTCCACATATTTAGGCAGCTTTACAGGAACAGATAATTGTGAGGCTTTGGAGACTGCGACTTCTAGTTTCATTTCCACATCCTCATCTGCTGAGGATCCTTCATTCACACCATTTTCAGTTTTTACCTTCTCGCTATCATCGACACTTCTTTTGAGAAGTAACGCCTTTCTTTTGGGATGCTTTTCCATCAGAGTCTGGCTGACAAAATATGTTTGTGGTGGTGTCGGATGAACATGGCTGAATCGCAAGACGGCAGATGTTCCTTGCACTGTAGAGATTTGAAGAGGGAGCTCCTCCAGCTGTCTCAGAACTTTGGAGAGTTCGTCGAAAGAAGATGACACATTTCTTGTAACATCGTCCACGGACACCTGTTCTTTTTCCTCAGGAATGACAACGGCCGTTTTCTTGGTTTCCCTTTTTGACAACTTTCCCCTTAAATATATTTTCTTTCCTTGTTTCAATTTGGTCCCCTTTGGACCAACAACTTCTTTCACCACTGCAGGCGTCACCTTGAGATATTTATGCTCCATCAGATCCTCTAGTTGTTTGTCGAGGTACGCATTCTCGCCCATGGTATAGTTTAAATGCCTTTGAAGGATGTAGTGGAGCATTTGATAGCAGACTCGCGATTTCCCCAGATGACTGATATTCTCCAAAGCTACACATTCTTTCAGTGTTCCATCCTTAAACCTACGAAGTTCTGATTTGTCACCCCAAAACTGCTTGAATTCTTCAATATCAGCTTGCTCGTCGGACTCGCACTTTTCAATCAGCTTTTGTGAGGTTTCCCGGTTGATGTTCAAACCAAAGTGTATAAAGTTTGGGATAGAACTTGGGTAGGGATATGTGATCGCCCAGACTGGGGATATGGGAAGTTGGCAATCTAAAATTGTTATACGTTGACCAAGGCACTTTTCTATGAGAGTTCCAACGGTGGATGCAGCTATTGGGTAGATGTACCCAGAGTGGTCCAAGAGAGTGGATTCGTGCTCGGATTTGTTCTTGAAGGAGCTTTCCAAGCGCCTCACAGCAAATCTGTAGAACAAGAACAATAACAAGATTACTTAAATATTGGAGACTCCGAATTATTGTAAATTGTAAATGATTACTTCTTGAACTATTCCTACCTAAAAACATGGTCAAAGTTCATTAAAAACTTAACCCTTGTAGTGAACAATGCAAGGAATCCGGTAACGTTCCGCTTATCAATGATTGTCAAAGCCTGTCGAGCCTCTTCCTGAATTCTTCGATACGTCAACTTTGACATATTTGAAGTAAAGTTGACATGCCCAGTCCTGTCCAGAAAAACCACGTCCCATTGCAACTGCGCGAACTTGATGGAATCAGAGTGCTCACAGAAGCCGACTCCCCTTTCGGTGAGATCCTCTTGAATGAGGTTGACAAAAAATAGGCGGAGTAGTTGAAGAGATGACATGCTATCTTTTATCCGATTCATGTGGAATAGATAGTGAACGAACTGGGCAACAATAAATCCCGAAAACCCACCGTAACCCTATCAAAACCAAAAAGTGCACACATGAGTTTATTATTTGAAGTGAATGAGTGTTTTTGTTCCGTTTTAACAACTTACCTCTGATAGCCCACGTTGAGTCAGCCAGATTTTCAATAGCTTCACAGCGTCTCTGTATTTTGGTTGACCCGACAAAAATGAATGAAGAAAATGATTCATTTCAACTGCCAAGGCATCTTCCAAGATGGTGAAATTATAGTGCTGTGTACTCGTCTCTGGATCTGTAAATAAAAAGAAAGTGGGTCTGTAATTAATTACGTTACAGATTTTTAGTTAAAATTAGGTATTACACAATTATTAGTATTAACTATTTTTTACCATCTTTGGATTTTTCCTTTCTAAAGAAATGCTCGTATCTCAAATTATTCTTGTCACAGGATAATTTACTCAGTCTAAAAAATGATTGCGGTGGCACAGCTCGTATCAAAATTGTAATGTCATCCACTTCCACGCACACCAATGGCTTCAAGGGATCCCCATTTCCCAAAGTAAAACTTACTACACAGTCTCCCCTATCCTCCAGCTTTTTGGCTACCACCCCCAAATAAATTGCTCTCTTAACATGATACTTGTGATTAAGAAAATCACTCTTATGCAAATAGTCTTCCGGCATTTCCAGGAACAAATCCACCGCAGAAATTTTCTCCAATTGTGTTCCCATCGCCCAAGAGCCCCGAATCTCAACAGAGACGGGAGGTTTCCATTTAATTTCTTGATTCATCATCCACTGCTGCACCTCCTCATCCCCATCTCCCGACCAAATCCTTTTTGGAAGAGGCAACTGCACACCCTTAAGAATTTTCGAGTATCCTCCCACAGTCGTCTTTTTACTCTTTTTTTGCATCTGAATAAATCCAGAAAACTCCTCCACCCAATCACGAACTTTTTCTTGGGTCTCCTCCGAAACTGAGCATTCCTTGAGAACCTCCTCCAGCTGAACATTATACAAATTGGAGTACTGTGTATACTCCTTTTCCGACAGCTCTTTAATTTCTTCTTTGGTCAGTGTTTCCTCATTTTTACCTCCCTTTGCCTTCTTGGGCCCTAGTTTCTTGAGCTTTTTGTTACGTCTCTCTGCATTCCTCTGGTTGACCCCTTTCTTCCTCTTCTTACCGTTTCCAGCTTCCTCGTCACTGGCCCCACTTTGGTCATCTTCAAAATCCTCATTCTCTCCATCAGAATCTACTAACAGTTGCGTCGTCGGCATTATTATCAAACTTTAAAACTTGTTCACCTTCTTTTTTCACTTTGTCAGTCTACTAAACACAAAACGATCAAAAATGCATCTTATTACACATCTTCAGTGTTACTAACTAACGTTTGATTTATAACATTTACACTAATTTTAAATAAACTTTTTAACTGACTACAAAACTACATTTGATTTTGTACATACGAATACCTATGTACAAAAAACAAAAAACTCAAATAAAAATTTGTAAAAAATCGTCAACACTCGCTCTACATTGTGGGCAGTTTGAGAGACCCACCAGACACTGGCCACAAAAAACATGCCCACACCACAATATTGCCGTGTCAATATCATGATCACAACAGATTGAGCAAGTGGTCTGGAAAATAATAATTGAGGTTAAATTAATATAACCATAAAATTAACATAGTACATCAAATCTGAAAGCAATACCAATTTATTATTACAAATATACATACTCGAGGTAGGACTGATTCGTGAGCTAATTTAACAGCCTTTAGAGCCTTCCATTGTTCTCGCAATGCAGTTAACTGGCCTTCTAACGTCTGTAAATCCTCCGCACTGAATAGATAATTATGTTTACTAAGCATTGCAGAAACACGGGATAGATTTTTTTCTCCAAAGTCCACCGATTACTTATTTGTGAAATAGAGCGTGGGCGCCCACGAGTATACGCTTCCTATAAAAAACGATGGCGTTAGGAAATATTCGTGAATACAAATGCTTTACGTAGGTAATTTAAAATATAACTAAAGGCTCACCATTCCAGATGTTATAAAATTACCAAGATGATTAACCAGATCGTCAACTTCCTTAACTACAGCAATGGCTGATTTGATTCTATTTTTAACACTAAAAACTTTGTCTGAAAGGCGACGCTGGTTTTCCTTCACCGTTTCAATTTTGTCCAGTAATAACTTATCGTTGGAACCATCGGTTTTCTTTAAATTGTACTGAAATTTAAAGAAACAAGGTTAATAATTAACGTTTTAATGATTCTTTGGAAGGAAGTATTATGATTCGCTTTAAACCTTTAATTTCAACAACACTACGAAGCGGATGTTCTCGAGCTCCATTTCGAGCATTTCCTTCAGTCTCACAACATAAAGATGCCTCGTTTGCAGCTCCTCAGCGCTGAGGCTTACAACTGGCTCAGGTAGATCACTCAAGTCCAGTTCAATATCGTATAAGAACTGATGAAGACGATTTATCTCGCGGTCATAAAGCATAATCTAAAAAATAACCAAATGCTGTCATTATAATAATTCAAATTAGCATTCATTGTTGCAAGGTATATATAGACACATAAGCAAATAATACTCACTGGAGGTAGGACATTGTTAACGGCTTCATAAGTTGCAGCCTGATTTGTGCGGCGTTGGTGATCGCGTGTAATTACATTTTGTCTTCCTGCTCCTCGTCTAAGTGCGACCCTTGACTCTCTTCTTAATTCTGGATTGGGTGGCTCCGTGCACTCCATTCGGTGGTGAGTTAGACTCCCACAGTTCCAGCACTGGTCATCCATCAATTATCCTGAAAATTACAATTAAGACACGTCAACAATATTAAATAAAATCATTCTAAACAACAATGACTTCACATCAACTTTTCATAAAAATCAATAAAAAATACTTACGATTAGCTTCGCAAACTTACCGTCAGCGCTGACGCCTTTTAGCAATCGTAATTAAAAGAATACTAGCTCTTTATTAATTAACGGCAAAATTAAATTCGAACTTCTTGTTTAACTTTCTCTGGTTTCTTATGTATTAGGTATATAATAGTGTTGGCTGGCTTCTGTAGCTGACAAGCGTCGTCACCAACAGCATTATTATGATTCTCTTGGCTTCTTCTTGTGTACACATAACACGACATAATCAAGAGTTGGAGCACACAACAGCCAATACATTACGAGTATAGCCTAGCTATACTGCGCCATGTTCTACGGTACTGAACTTACTATCGACACCTCATACATTTCAGGCGTGCATACATAATCCTTTCAGCAATAACAAGCTAGCAGGCGCATCATTGAAAAAAAATTCTTACCTCTTTTTTTTTTCTCGTGAGTATTTATCTGATTTCCTTTTTGACTGCTGGATTAATAATAATAAAAAGCTTGTTCTCTACGTAAATATTTAGGCACATACTTTCAATTGTTTCGGCACGCAACAATTTTATTACCATAAAAATCATTTTTTTCCAGGAACATCTCGTTTATGTGTTTACCCATCTATCCATTTATTGACACACAGGTAACTATATATGCACTGGTATTACCGCTCTGGCACCATCAATTGCGTTTTATTAATTTGGTGCAATTTGAAGGAGACCGCTTGTTATCAATGACAGTTTGGCCTGTTCATAGGCTACACGAATGATTTGAATCTCGAATCGTGTAAGAAATCGGGTTTAAACGGTTGCTTGTGAGCGGCCCATTACGAAACGCAAAACGTTTCCGAAATTTTTCGTTTTCGTAACAGTTGTTGTTGCTGCTGCTGCTGCTAAATGCAGCCGTTATTGCTGCGCGCAGAAGCTAACGTTCGTGTCACCAACAAGCTTAATATTCATTACGTTTTTTTGCTGCCGGTTCGCAGTCATTTTCTCTTTGAACTTTGTCTCGTTTTTTTTATAAATACATTTCATGAAGGAAGATGGTACTTAAAAGTTTCCTTGTATAAATATGACGTTCCCATTTTCTGTATTTTTATTGTATTTATACAGACCATATAAAATACACACAATAATTTGAGTACCTAACTACCTGAAACATTTATTATTGTGATTATCCTGTTGTTGTTGTTTTTGATAGCGATCAACTTTTTATAAATATTTATTTCCATCCAGCCACTACTACTAATACGTTACGTCGTTGCTTGCTATATACATACACCCGCCCTTTGACTGCACGAAACGGATAAACATCTTGAAGAAAAAACCCCAAATAATCTGTCGCTGCTGCTGTTCTGTTTGGTTCGATTCCTTAAATTATTCAAATAGTAGGGTATTTATTAGTATTTAGCAGTTTAACTACCAAAGATATCATTTTTCTATAGGTTTTTATGTGATAAATGGACGGTGGTTGTAGTACAGTTTGTGTATAAAGTTTGGGCCTTCTTCCAACATCTATTGCTGCGGGTATCATTATGACCATCTTAAGACGGAGGAATGGTACCCTCTTCTCCTTCATTTTTTTTTCTTTGAGGATGGTGTCTGCCAGTGAGAATAGCTGTGAACAAATTGGGGTTTGCTACTCTTTTATCAAGAAGTTTCTTGGGCATTATAAAAACTATCCATCTTGTTACTAGTTTATAGTGTGTGTAGTATAGTGTGTGTTTTGCTTGTTGCATGAGAGAGGCTTGTTGCATCGCATGTCCTTTTACTTTAGTATACAGAGAATCATCTTGAACTTATTTTTTCATACTTAACTCCTGTAATTTTCTGCAATTATCTTTTACACCACGAAGAAACCAAATCAGGATGGATCAGATCAGCAGGACTACGAATTAAGAAAAAAGACGGTGTCGAGAGGAATGGTCAAAGGAAAAATAAAGAAGGAATATGTCTGACTGACTGCTTTTGCTTCTGTTGCTGGTTTGGTTTCATCATCGGTGTGAACGAATTGTGGACTGGGAGAGTTTTATTTTAATTTTGAAAAAAAGCTTTGTTTAATATTGATTTGATTTGAATGTAGGTATTATTTAGCCATTTATCGTTTTTTTGGTTCTGTTAAATTAATTTAAATGCAGATGAGATTGTATCATCTTAAATGGCTGACAGAAGGAGCAGAGAAAAAAAGAGATGCAGATGGATTGATGGATTAGTAAAGAAACGCACCAATGTGGTTGCTATTTAATAAAGGTTTATAGTAGAAAAAAGAAGTATTTTTATACATTTTTAATACATTATTTATTGCTGGAGGGCTATTAATGCATGTTTTTTCATCTTGTCTTTTTTATTCTTCTGTGTGAAAGAATCATGCCGATTTTCAACCCTTTTGGCTAATTTGTGCTTTTAAAAATACACAGAATTAGACATGTATATGTACTTAATTCTGTCTGTACTGATACACTCTAGGCATACAACAGATTGGAGATGATTCAGTAGCGAAAAGAATGAGATGCTGTTTTTTTACTTCTAAATGTCTGCTTTTCTGACTGATGATGGGAATTTTATGCAATATTTATTTATGTATTTTTTTGCTATTTACCCATATTATTCCTGTCATGAATGATGCATGAATGAAAGAGGATAAATATATAAAAAATGGTAATTCAAATGATATTACGGGTAGAAAAGTAACTAGTAGCTATTTTTTGTAGATTGGATGTAGGTATACCTATTTTGCATCTTTTGTACCCACATCTCCTGTCTTGTGTAGTTTACATTAAACCTATATTAATTCGTAAAGGCAATCAAGCATAATTTGATGGAATATGTAGTATGAAAAAGGCGTATTTAGTGGTCACATTA
>JAQIWO010000921.1:0-11690 GCA_034695405.1 Entomobrya muscorum | reverse complement strand
AATTGTGTCATTGTCGTCAGAATAAAAACGTTCGTATATGAAATTTCTTGAAGTGCATTCATTCTACAATTAGTCAACTTTTCTAAGTTATCTGACATTAGCTGAGCTCAAACAAGTGGTCCTTCTCACCAAAAACGAAACAGTCCTAACGATACAGTCCATTGAACAAAAATGAAGAAATGTCAGTAACGAGGAACCAGATGTCTAATAGAAGGAACTGGACAAACGCGACAGAGGAGGAGATATGTGACACCTTTGAAAAGGCTTTCCAGGATGTGTTTGGAAAAGCGGTGACATTGCCGGCTCACCCTTTCCCAGGACTTCTAAGAAGTATGTCAGTCTCCAACGATAAGACGTCGCAAGTCCAGAACAATGCTTCACCAACGGAAGTCCGTCAACTTCGCCGTCAAAGGATGCGTGCTGAACTCGAGGCAGCCGAAAAACAGTTTGCCATTGATGAAGCACGAAGACAACGGGAGATACAACAGGCGGAAATAGATTACGACCTCAAGATGCAATGGAGCAAAAAACGAACAGAAGAAGCACATGAACGATACGCCCAAGAACGACGGCTTCTTCAGATAAGACAACTGAATATCGTGCGAAATCTTGCAGTGCGCAAAAGTACTCCGAAACGGAAGGTTAGTGAGCTCCCTTCAACACAGAATGACACTCCAAAACGGAAGGACAACGAATTGCCTTCAACGGAGGACGATAGTAAAAAACGGATGGAGAGTGAGCTACCTTCAATGAGAGACAAAGGTCCAGAACGGGAGGATATTTTGTTGCCTGCAACGAAGGACGATACTCTAAAACGGAAGTATAATGTTACTTCAACGGACAACGATAGTCAAGAACGGAAGGATAGCGAGACTCTTTCAACGGAGAGCAGCAGTCCAGAACGGAAGGACAATATGGTACCTTCAACGGATAACAATGCTCAAGAACGGGAGGAGAGTCAGCAGCCTTCAACAAAGGACAGTGGTCCAGAACGAGTTGATAACCCGTTACCTTCAACGGATATTAGCAGTCAAGAACGGAAGGAAAACCAGATTCCTTCAACGATGGACGATGTTCCACAACGGAAGAATGCCGAGCTACCTTCAACAAGGAACTGTACTCCAAAACGGAAGGACAACGAAGTACCTTCAACGGAGGACGACAGTCGGAAATGGAAGATTAGTAGGCTACCTTCAAAAGCGGATAAACGACCAGAACGTGTGAATAATCAATTAGTTTCAACAAAGCACGAAATTTACGAACGGAAGGATAATCAAGTACCTTCAACCATGGATGCAAGTCACAAACGGGAAGATAATCAGTTATCTTCCAAAGAGGACAATGATCCAGAACAGAATCCACTACTTCCGGTCACCAACAAGTTCCAACAAGGCAATCACATGTCTGGGTTGCCTCTAGTGGAAGGTAATTTGGAAGAAGAAAATCAAATTGGAGTGGATGAACATAATGTGGTAAACTCTTCATTGAGTTTACCGGGGAGGAGAGATGTACTACCTGTAGCTGATGGAATCGAGCACAGACAATCCAGTTTGATAACGCAGCCAAGCGATTCTTTGTCCGAGTATGTCAAGACTAGGAAGGATGACGCAGGTGCTAAAAACGTAGATGCGACAAAGAGTAAAGTGAAGGTCGAGCCTGTGGCGGAAAACGACCATGGTGGAGTAATGTCGACTCTCACTGTGGTACTTGGCAAAGGTGAATTTAGGAAGATTTGCCGAAACGAAGTCAAGTCGAACCCGTCAATCTCGCATGCAAGTTGGTCGCGAGTAGTTTCTCATTTCCTGCTATCAAGAAGCTGTTCCAAGACGTCGACAGTGGTGGCTCAAGGTTGCAAGCTCAGGAAGAAGATCTTTGTTCCGGCTCGTCCGCACCCGCTAAATGATGAAAAGAAAGTGTGTGGAGCTAAAGAGCCCGGGAAAGTCATATTTGTTTGGATTTCGGACGCAGCAGCGAGTACAAGATCTAGTGGACCCGTCATCAGTATTTGGCAGTTAGGTTTCGATCGTCATGGTGGACTTGCTCCAGTTTTTGAGGCCGGATGTCCTGGACCACCATTAACGATAGAAACGAAAACCGAGAAAGAAATACACAAGTTGAAGATAGGAGAGTTATCCAGACATGAGAAATCTAGCTGGCTAGCGAATGTGGCGAGATCCTGGAAGATGAGAAGCTTCAACCAGTTAATTCTGTTTGCTCGTGTTCTGGAGTTGAAATGTCCTGGACCACCATGGTGGAAAATCTTAAGCTCAGAAATCCAGTGGGGGAGTTCGACAGTTCGACAGACGAACGAGTATAGAGCATATCGGTGGAGTATCTGGAGAACGGTGCAAGACTTTGGAAGCAAGATGAAGATTCTTGTCGTTGGAGTCAAGATGAAGATTCTAGTCGTTGGAGTCAAAATGAAGATTCTTGACATTGTGATCGATGAAAGAAGCAAGAACATCATCGCCAGTCGTAGTTGTGGATTCGTGTCACCTCCTGGAGTCGGATGTCTAAGCCCACCATCCATGAGAGCTGAGTGCAACTGGGTTGAAGATGTAGTACTCGCAAGCAGTCAGCTAATTGATGAGAGGAGAATCAAGAAATTCATGTCGACGTTTTTTAGGGATCTGGTGCACGTAATGGATTTGTGGATGTGCAGTCAGTCAGCGGTAGTGTATCAAGACATGCAATCAAGTTATGGACTTCGGGATTCTGAAACGGTGTCGAAGCCAGAGAGCAGACGGAGATCAGTTCAAGAAAGCTGTGGACATTGGACAACCTCAGATTTGGCAATAGATATCCAGATGGTGATTCTAGCAAGTAGAATCACTGGGTGGGGTATGTTTGGAGCTAAAGTCCCTTTATCAAGAATAGTATGTTCGAGTCAGAAGCAGTAATAAGAAATCCCAGACGCATGAGTATATGAAATAGTGTTATTTTGGGGTGAGATGAGAATATTTAGTTTTTAGGGAAAATGTAGTAGGTAATGCTATGGAGTCGAGATTTTTTGTGTGCAGGTACCTTAAAGTGTTAGAAAGGGGCCTGCCAAGTTTCATCTTTAATTTCGCAGTCGCACCATAGTTTCTAGCGTGTGTAAAAATAAGCGTCAGAATAGGTAACTGCGTGGAACCGGATATAACTTGTAATGTTGTTAAGGAAATATTATGTTATTTGATAAATTATTATTTACGGTTATAAATGTTAACGAATGCGTGGAAATGATGGTGAAGGCACGCATTCGAGAAAAAGTAGTTTAGTAGTCTCAAAAACGTCAAGAGTAATTGTCTCTTGTTCAAGTAAAAACGTGTATGTAAATTCGGTGTATTGGTCAAAAACGGTCAAAGTTGTTATGAATAAAAACGTTCGTATTGTCAAAAGCTAAAAGTGTATTCATTTTAATAGTAGTCAATTTCTCAATTACACTGTCATTTCCTGAGCTCCAACATTATGTTCTTATCATTTTCAATCATCTATTTTACGTCTCATTTTTATTTTCTTTGTCTTGTTTGGGTCCACTAAGGAAGAAATTATGACACCTTGTTCACCTCTGAAAACGTCTGTTTTCGAGAAGATAATAAATACAGCTTAACCTTAATAAAATACATATTTAAATTTTACCTTCCGTAACGGTTTCATAAACGAAAGTTAAAATATTATAAAAGGTTTTGGCACAACATAATGATAAAGGTGAGTGGGTAAGTAGAAATTTGAGATTTTAAATTGTGAGCACAAACAGATTCAGCACACCGTATGAATAGTTACTGACCCTCCGTCTATATCTTAGTAAAATGAAATTTCGGTCAAAAGACACATCTTTTGGAGCGGAAATGAACTAAACTCAAGCGTAAATATGTAAAACATAGCAAAAGAGTTAAAACATCAGTAAGCAAAACGCATACGAAATCATTTTTTTGACAACTACGCCTGTCATTCTTATACGCTCACCCACAGTACCTATCTATTTAATTTTTACAAGTAGAAAGTGTCCTTTGATGGCCAACGTGTTTAGAGAGTGAGTCTTCTATTTCTGTATTGAATCTATATTTTTTACACTAAACATTCAATATGCGTTTGCATTGACTGAATAGCGTCTGTTGATTTTTAAACTTTTAGCCGACGAAACAAGTTCTCTTTGGCGATACCCTATAAAAATTACTAATGAAACTTGATAAAGGCATATAATAAAAATTTCCAGATGCTTTTAATTAAAACAAATTCGATTCAAGAATTGCGAAATTTTATCAAAAGACAAAACGCACAGTTACAAATATTTCAAACAAGTAAACGTTCTATGAAGAAATTCTTCCGTAATACAAACGATGTATTTGCAGGCATGCATGTCAGTTGTTTATGAGCAAGTGATTATATAGTCAAATTTGTAAAACGAATGTGTGCATAATGTCAGATGTACGCTTGGATGTTAAAAAAGCTTATATATATAATTTAAGAGCTTCGGACTCGTGCAGTATGTTATGAGAAACAAGGAAATTGTGTGCCTTCCCGCAATTTTATTTCGCTTTTACCACTAGAGTACCAAAAATAGTTTAAGCAAAGAATGTAGCTCTGGAAAAAAATATTCTTCGGAGTGTACTTTATTGATTCAGAAAAATCAAAGATATACAAGTTTTGATGTAGCAGTCAAAAAATAAGCAAGCAACAGCTCTTGTTCTACAGAAAACCTAATGTTTAAGCTTAAATACGTAATTCACTTTTCTTGCTTTAGTACGTATATCTACTGACGGCATTCGATTACAAACACTGCAAGTATATTACTATCCGATCTGAAAAATTCTCCAATGCAACAGTAAGTCGTGAGCTTCAAGCTTGTACATTTACAAACTTAAATTGTGTATTTAAATTAACATGATATTAGACTAATGATGCGAAAATGCACAGGACATAACAACAGAAATTTAAATCCTTGTTGTTCTTACAGTTTTACAATATGGGTAAAGGTCACACCGGAAAAAAAGGTAACGGGTATGCATGGAACAATCTTAGAGGGAAAAGGCAATTTTGCCTGGAAAGTGTTTTACCAGGAGACTGCCTAGACGTAGATAAATAGTTAACTGTGCAATGGGCAATACATTAGAAATGACGTTCCTACATTCACCATGGTATTACTGATGACAAATATAATTAGTAATTGGATGAATACGGAACTTGTATTGTCCAATAATCTTTCTTTCAAGCGCTTTATTTTCTAAGTCAGGTACCCTCCACAAGCATCAAGCCGGCCAATTTTTCCACTAGGATTGTTCCATTTACCTCCCAAGTTTGGCTACTCATTCCATTATCCGTGGCGGCAACTTTTATCTGTTTTGCAAACTTGAAAGGATGTTCTTGCTTGAGAAACATAACTGCTACAGGGGCTGTTTTTGGTAACTCCATCTCAGCAAGTTCTTCCCGATTTGGGAAACTGTTTATTTTTGTCAGCATATTTGGGATGCTCATTTGTGTATTTTATGATAATGGGACATTAGATATGCTCGCGGTTGCCGCCACACCAGAGTCCATGGGTGGGAGTATCATTATCATGACTTTCGTGCAAGGTGCTCTCTTTTAATAAACCAGCTGGAATACTTCCTTTATAAATACATGTTGCTGTCTATAACCAACAATTTTGATCGGTTGAACTTGTTTACCAATTATACTACCAGATCACACAAGTAAGGTCAGTGCCATTTTTTCGGCCTCGCTGTCCCCAATACATTATATTCTCGGAGATGTACATCGTCAACAGAATGTGGATGGCGCAGACATACTCCCGAATTCGCTAAAGTGGACTCATGGTCAAGTGGAATTATTGGACAAGTCTAGCGCCTAGATTGTACTTTAATCTTTCACTGGAGAACCCAAATCCAAAGGCGATTATGAAAACCGGTGAACATATAAGATTTTAGAATGCAGCCGCTTTTTTATCATTCTCAGCCCCCTGTTTCTTCTTAGCCTTGATGTGCTTAAAGTGATGCTCTTAAACAGCCACTTGAGTTTCTGCACCAAAATCCCAAGGACAAAGAAGGGGAAAGTGGATGAGGAAAAGTTAAAAACTAAACAAATTCAAGTGGAGTCGACTGATGATTCTTGCATATGTGTACTGAGAGAAATTGATAGCCGGAAGCCGAGAAGATCCGAGATACTTCGGAAGGTAAATATGTGCTAGGTCCTGCAAAAAATGCCCGTTGCATGATATGGGACCTAATTAAAATGCAAATGTAGAGAATAAATTGTTATGAAGCAAAGCATATAATGTGGTTGATATAAATGTTTACTGCTGCTAAGATTTCCACAAATACACGGTTTTACAAAAATATTTCCTATCTTAAACGGTTTTTGTATTTAAAATCTAAAGGCAATGGACATTTGACATGTAACACATTATGAAACTCAGGCACTGAGCAGCGTCAAAATCCTAGAGGGGGACATGAACTAGAATTGACTTTTTGTAGTTAAACTTAGCTTTAAATATTACATACAATAGGGATTTTCATAAATTGTCAGCTAATTATTATTAAAGAAAATTAAAGAATTAAAAACCAGCTTAAACTTAGTCCTAACTCTAATGAAATATTTAGGGAGCGCTCTCAAAAACTCCATAAATATATAAATACCATAAATACTCTTATTAAATATGTTTCACTTGAATTATTAGGATCACATCACTTGATATGATGGTTTTATTTGAGAAATTAGTTTAAGGTTGTTTTAAATATTTGCTTAAAGGCTACCTAAGACTACTAGATTTATTCGATAATTATACTGATCGGGATAAGTCTCTAATTCTAAGACACATTAGCTACTTATGGAACTCTCATCATTTGAAACAATTTACAGGCCAATTTATTCCAGGAATTCGACGAAATCTTAACTATGCTATAAAAGATCAATGTAATCGTAAAATCTAACAGTATGGTACTCGGGAATGTTGTGGGCAAATCATCCGTAATTTATAGGAGTACTCAGAAACTTAAATCAAAAATTTCCGGGTAGCCTTGCACATATTTCTGATCCTGTTCTGACGCGTTTTAGTGCAGTAATTGTCTCACAGTAGAAACGTAAAAAGAATTTTTAGTTAAAAACCACAAATATTATAATTGAATGAAAAAGAAATTAATATTTTATGAATAATACGACAGGAAATCAAATGATATTCCGTTTTTATTCACCAAACAAATCTAAATTTTCTCAACAATAACAGCATTAAGATAACTTAAATGTATTGCCCAGATCCAAACTGATTTTCACTAGACAATTAAATATGTATGAATAAAATCATTCCTCTTGTTTACTTAATAGTTAAGTTAATGCAAGACATAAGGTTGTTGGCTGCTTTATCCGTAGAAACAAAATAATGAGGAAATTGTTTTGGATCTCTTGAATGACTAGGACCACTTCAGCCGTCAAACGGCCACTAAGCCTTTAAGTACTTCATCAAGTTTTTTAAATGTTCCCTTTATTCCTGCGAGAAAACATAATCCGGTAAATACGAGCTTTGATGACGAAACATGGAATGTAATATTAGGCTTCAATGCGGTGGAAAAATTGATGACCTTGACAACTTTTGAGATAATAACATAATCAAAAATAGAAAAATAAACATGTGGGGATCATTGATATAATAAAAACTGGAAAGTTATGCTCTCATTTTGTTTTCTAAAATACCTATGGAAATCACGTATTAAAAAAACATTGCTGGCTTAAAAGTATAAAGCATCACGTGGAACAAAGCCACCAAGTTATATCATTTTAATGTTGTTTAAAATTATGTTGTTAATCGTCCGTCGAAAAAAAGTTTTTCGTAAACCCCACCTTAAAATGTAATTACATGGAAAAGATTCTCATTTTCAGCTGGCTGTGTGCTCATCTAAGACATACAAAACCTAAGATAATAAGCAGAAACAGTACAATATCCATATTTAATTTTATGCTCAGTTAATATAGAATAAAATATTTTGAAGGCATGGCAACTAAAAACTGCACATAATTGAGTACACCATGCTTGCTCCAAGTTTTATTGCTGTTTTTTATTTGTTCCTTTCTGATATACAACTTGTATATTCACATCTACTGATGAAACATACATTGAAAATCCAATAATTTTATTAGCGGCGTGGGAGTAATCGTTTTTTTGAAATTGTATAAACTGCGAAAATAAAAATAATACACGGTTGTCTAGAGCAAAAATAGTGGACACATGTTTCTTTAAAAAATGCCAAAAATTGCACATTTTAAATGTGCCAAATTTGACACATTATGTCATATAGAATACAATATTTTAAAAGCATGATAATTAAAAGTTACACATTACTCTCTTTGATTTAAAATTAAACTAACACACTACTCCAATAAAACAAATTATTTTAACTTATATCATTGCTCATAATCATCGATAGCTCATAAAAGGAAGAAGAAAAAAATATTTTTACTAAATTTTTGAGTTTCAGTACAAATCATTCATTCAAAATGTAACTAGTGGCGGCTTAGCTTAGTGGTAGAGCGCGTGCACCTGCACAGGCTTACATCGAGTAATGCTATATAAAAGTTTGTGGGAGAAACACCGGTTCGAGTCCAGGCGTCGTAAATCCCTTTTTTGCAATTTTTGTGCATCTGGGATATACCGATACATGAGTAAATATCGCTTTATTTTTGTACTATACTCCAAGTGGAATATGCTTACTGAATCTACTGCCTCAAATAAAGTTTAGATACTGAATACATATACTATTGGCGTCAGAGTAACCAACTTTTTTTGCAATTGTATAAAATGCGAAATTAAGAAAATATAAAATACGCTTGTCAAGAGTACAAAATAGTTGACACATATTTCTTTAAAATGTGCCAAACTTGCAATCCAATACAATTAAATGATTACTATTTAGGAAGCTACATAGCTTCTATACATATATATTAAATTCTTATACGCATACATACTTATTTTACTCTCGTATTTTTATTATTGCAGCTCAGGTATATGCGCGTCGCACTTTTAATGTTTGTGCTTTGACATTATGTGAGAAATATAAATGATGCCGTTACGGCAAATAAAATTAGGAATTTTGAAATTATTTCCCTAGAAATAAGAAATTATTTAAAATTTACTAAAAAAATTAAAGAAACATGTTTTGTAAACAAATATATCAAGCAATCTTATCCAAAATAAGAAGCTCCCTTTTCAGGTTAGGAAGAAAATTACGGAGACTAAAGAAGAGTAGTATCTCCAACAACTATGCAAGTTATTCTCAAGAAGAACCGTTTACCGATTACATTCCAGAATAAGGTCCTAAAGAACAAGAGTAGTGTCGTCGATAACGACTAAAGTTATTAGCCTGTATTTTCAAGCATATTAACGTTAAATGCTAGAGGCATACAGAATATTAACTTTAAAGGTAAGTTTTCAGAAAATTTCTATAATTTTGCAATTAATTACATTTACTAATGTTTATTTTTTTTAATGTGTGCCCACAGAATAATAAAGGGATAAACTAAAAAGGTAGAGAAGAGGATTTCCTAGGTTATCGCTTTCGCCCATTAGAATTCAAACGTTTTAATTCTTCATTCAGCATAACTATATTTTTTCATGGATTAAATCAGGAAATACTTGTCTGTCACTATACAATGCATGAT
Organism: Entomobrya muscorum; assembly: GCA_034695405.1. Taxonomy (NCBI): domain Eukaryota; kingdom Metazoa; phylum Arthropoda; class Collembola; order Entomobryomorpha; family Entomobryidae; genus Entomobrya; species Entomobrya muscorum. Next base: position 2,063 of record JAQIWO010000921.1, on the reverse strand, counting down.
TAGGTAGCATTGATATATTGATATTTCAGCAGATGGCTTTCTCTCACAAGCAACCGAAATCGACTTCGGAAATATGACAACCAAAATGCTTACGATTATACCCGCTTTTCCCATTTCAATTAAGTAAATACAAGCGTCTCACAAGTCTCAGTTAAATGAGTAATACCCTCCTTTGCTCTACCATTTACTCTAATGAGACGCCTACACGACAATATGATGCTTTGATTTCAAAGATTCGTATCGTTCTCTGCGTTGATTCCCTTTTTGATAAGGTTATCAAAGAAATGTGCTTCTCTTAAAGCAAACTAGTTTCCGAAGATCACTAAACTAGGTAAATTCCAATAAGACCCAAGGTGTTTTGAAATCTTTGGCTTAAATTTACAACATATTAAATGTTAAAATCTAAATTAAGGATATTCAGCCATAAACATTGGATTCTTGAAGTTGGTATGTTAACAGATATGGATGTCTTCTTCGTGCAAAAAATAATATAGAGAGGGAAGGTATATAAAAGCGAATAAAATAAAAAGGGTAGATTGTTTTGATTCATTTAGAAATGAGTTATTTGCAATTTACTTCCAATTTTTAATAAAGATTTTTATGCAAGAATGATATGGAGTGTCACATCATAACACGAACGGGCGAGAAGCCATATAAATGGAGATACTGCAACCAACGTTTCTCCAGACTACGGGTTGCTCGCGTACATGAATTCGGGCAATACCACGAAAAAACGCACATGTGTAAATTATTCGGAAAATATTTTGCGTCAACGGCTGAACTTAAGTGTCATGACATATCAAGTTTTTCATCGCCACTGCAGTTACTTATTTTGCTTATTATGGTATGTATTGCTAAATACAAACTTGATTGCCACTTTGGAAACCATTTAAGGAAAAAGCCTTATTACTGCAGTTTTTGTGGGATCGAATGTGGCTTATAGCACAATCTAAAACATCATATCGCGGGAACCAGTTCAGAAGGATATATATATATATATATACATGGCATAAAATTTCCAGAAATATCCTGTGTGCTTTTTAGTAAGATGTGCAGAAGGTCCTACATGCTTATTAGGGGTAATTGGAGACCAAGATATCATAAAAATCAATCAAATTCCTTTTATTTTGATGCCCATACCATGGGTATTTTCTTACGACTTTATCAAAAAAGAAGCGAAAAATATTGAGAGAAAAAGATATCTTATTTCAGTGCCATTTTCCTCCTCTGTTTTAAAATAAACAAGTTGCTTGTTTTGATCCCTAGTTTGATAAATACTAATTTTAACACCTCCATTCAAATTTTTTTCTTCAATAAACGGATTTAAATTGAACATTGCATATGTTTAACTTTACTCCGCAAAGATTGCTTTAGACTTATGCGATTGTATATGACGTTTAATTTAAATTATGTAATAACACACTATTTGCATATAGGACTTTCTGAACTTCCAAAAAATACATAAATGATATTCTTGGAAATTGTCCACCATGTATATATGTCCCTCTGAATCGGTCCCCGCGATATGCGATCTCACAATGGAAATGTGCAATAAAATAAACATGAATATTTCTTCAGAATGATGGAAACTAAATAAGAATGTTGCTGCCAAATATTATTTTATTTTATCAAATTACTAGATTTTATACTACAGCTAATATTTTTAGTGGAATATTGTATTGTTCTAATTTGTGTTTAAAAATGGATAATCTATTTTATTTCCCAGAATGCAGGATCAGGATATAATTATCCTGTCTCATTTGCAGTGTTAACAAACTAAGACTCATACACTCTGAAAATACACATACATGTACAGACGCATGTACGGAAAAAACGAGTTTTGTTAACACCAATATTTCCAAGATATAGCAAAAAATCAAAACACAAACTACCAACGCAAATCATGAATATATTTGCAGGTAGCAGTATCAAATTAAAAAGTGGACGCTTTGAATTTAAAGAGTGAACACATAAATTGGGCCGTCGGTAAGTTCCCATAAAACGAGTTCCGATATCTACATATTCCTAGGCGGGGGTTCCTAGAATAGGTTTATTCCTATAAG
>JAQIWO010000920.1:0-11690 GCA_034695405.1 Entomobrya muscorum | reverse complement strand
AATGACAATACGTTCTTTGCCCGATTCATTCGGGCTTTCACTCAGTCTAGTATGTAACAAAGGCGTGTAAGGCATTTACCCTTGTCTGTTTATAGGTAAGCAAGTAAGGGGAAGGGTGAGCAAGTGTGAGTGTAAACTATTTTTTTTCATGGTATTATTTTTCTACCTGCCAAGTGCCAAATATTTTCCCCTTTACCTTTAGATTTATTACATTTACTCACTCAGGCATGCAGGCATGCATAAGCAGTTACTCTGTTGTTGCTGTACAAAGTATTATTTCTCCTGTTTGTATATCATATCTGGATGATGATGGATAATGAAAAATAAAAATAACAGCCACAGTTACTTTACTACGACTATTCTTTTTTCTCTCCATATACCTATCAAATAAAGGCGAGAACTGACACGGATACCTATTATACCAACATCAACAAAAAACTAAAATATTTTCCCTAGACGAAGCAGGTGAGAAAGAAAGAGGTATTCTGTCATATCATTACGAAAAATTAACACTTTGTTAATAACTTGAGGAAACAGATACACATAAACATTACGGTAGGAAGGAGGAAGGCACACAGACACATACTTTGTAACAATGACTGAAAGGCAAACGTCACGCTAAATTAAAATTAGGAGGCTAATTCTAGAGAGTATTTCCATGAAAAATGCTAGCATTAATACGACACTTTAGAACGTCCCTTAAGGGATATCCTCATGCCGGAGCGGATTGCCTTTTTCACTACATGATGAGCAGAGAATGAAAAAAAACTCGTTTAAGTTTACATTATACAGCCAAGCCCATTAGCATTAAAATCTACATGAGATATTACACTAGTTTTGTTTCGTAGAAGAATCTTTCCCTAGACAAATCTAAAGATGCATTGTAAAAATAGCATTGTATAATATACTGGTAGTTAACTCGTAGAGATTTTCTGTTTGTAAGGGAAAATACGGTACTACGACGGTGTTACAGTGGTTATATTATAAACACAGGAATTTCTTCCATGTAATTGACCTCTGACACAGCACATTATGCAGTCCATGTAATAATATGAGGATCCGACACTATTATTTTACTTTCAACCCATTCTTCGTGTCCCATCTTTTCCAACACACATTATGTACACCTTGTTCAAGACAAAAATAATTCCTTTCTTTTTCTAGAAAAAAATCTAAAAAAAATCTTCCATCATGTACTCATTCCATGTAAGCCATGCATGATACATAACACACATTGATGGACATGATAGAGCAATAGGATTTATATCTCTTCACTCTGCTGCAAAACCTACTCGTGTGCTTCTATCTCATTCACTCATATAGGGATAGTGCGTACCTAAATACTTGTATCAGAGATTCTCTTAGGGACAACAATAACAAGACAGGCTGATAAAAAGAGCTAAATGGCATATATTAAGTTTGGTGAAGATCATGATGATGCTGCACCTTCAACAACACCACACAATAGATTTACTACACTCTGTTTATACACTCATATATAATATATCTATAAGCTATTCATTATAAATTACGTATGCACTATTAAGAGGCGTTTCGTCATGTCTCAGCTCAAACCTAATGAAAATCAGAAAAAAAGTCTTCACGACAGGATTCTCAAAAAAGCATTTTAACAATAATAACTTGCTCTCTTGTAGCTTTTCAATTTATCCGAGAAAAATATCGTGCAAATTTTAGTTCGTCCCATACTGGGATCCCTCTTTTCTTTAGTGAAAAGTTTTTGGTATCCCGCCGAGCCCGCATTTTTCCCCTTCAAGTGCTGTAAAGCAACCAGCCAACCATTTGCACTACTTGATGATACGTACTTCTACACCTCTCTACTACCTCAGGAGATGATAGATATAATATGATCACAATGTTCCACTTACTGCTCTTGTTACGGCATGGGAATCGGTATTAAATAATAATATACAAAAGTCTTATAAGATCCACAAGATCTCCGACTCTGCTGATTTTAAACTAAGACAAATTCTAAACTCATTGTGTACTCCTGAGTAAAAACATAATACACAGAAGAGCACGATGACATCACACACGGTGTGTTCCTCTTCTCATGCCTTGGCTCATGTCAGGTTTGTTTAGTTTACGAGAGAATTTTCGATTTTCTGTGTAATTCCTCATGTAAATCTCTCGTATCAACCTTTTCAAGCTCCTCCGACCTTCCTTGACAATAAATCCTCCCGTTGTCACCAAAGCTTTCACATCATCATCATCAAAACGTTAGTAGTGATTATGTATGTAAACTTACGTTTCTTACGTGTGGCAGAATCACAATGCAGAATAGAAATTCTCTTAAAGATTCGAATTGTTGGATACCTGTCTGAAGAGATGGAACCAGAAAAGTGATTCATTTGTAAAGATTAACAGGAAAGAATAAGCGCAAACAACGCACATAACCCATTTATCCAGAAACGTAGAGAAAAACCTGTCATTGACAATTACATGGGCATGCTGATAAGCTATAAGGTTGACTGTTAGGTTTTTCTTCTTTATGCCTTGTAGAATAATCACGGCATCCAGGTGCCAGCAAGTTCAATAATATCAAAATTCGTAGCTAATATAATCAACATTGATTGCACATTCCGTTGCTACTGAAAAATGGCTACATAAATACAGTATGCAAATGGTATGGTGTAACTTTAGTTTCATGTTTCATACATTTTACTAATACTCCTTGTTTAAATACAAACCAATTCGAAGCATTTTCCCGAAGGCGAAGTATTTTTTTCTATTCATTACCTCACAACGCTAGTGAAACAGTCTTCACAATAATCAGGTTCCAGGAGGATACCTGACACAAAACTGCCTCTTGGCGATGGGGATACTAAATCTTGTGGACTGAGTACACGTCATCCTTGTTATATTCATTAAATGACAACCCAACATGCATGCAATGAACTATTATTCATGAGCAGGTAATATACAATTTAAAAATATATCTACCAAAAATGGCTGGCTAAAACCTTTCACACATGATTAATTTGTAATTATCACCGTCAATATAATATTTTACCCTGGCATTGTAGGTACATCAGTACATGTTACGGGGGCGCATCTCTTGCACGCAATCATGTTCACAACATTTTGGTTTGCCTTTTAACCTGTAAGAGGTGGACAAGAGTGGAATGGCTGCATGAAATGAGTGATTAGCTCCAAAATTATTACGGCTACAAAGCTGTTTCTCTTCTCATATCAACTGTGAAACGTAGTGTAGGAGGCAAACTAGTGGTGCTTCTGGACGAGCGTTTTAAGTTTTTGTAATAAAATTCAAAGTCTCTCTGAGAAGGCTTGTAAGGTTTTTTTTCATGTATTTGGAGTTTTTAAACATTGTGTACCTGTAAAAAAGGGACGGGTGCTCCTATGAAGCAAGAAGGAAAGGACCTGATTTTTCTTGTTTTGCGTGTGTAGTAGATCAGAATGATGATAATATTTCGGTGTTCTAGACACCTGGCGCTTATTCTTATAAAAACTGTGAACGCTTTTTTCTTCTGATTTTATCCATTAGTGGAAATCTTAAAGAGAATTACCAAAATCTGTATGTACTACTTGTTTCGTATAAGTTTACGAATAAGCTAGTTTGCGTTATAGCATTAGCTTTTCTTCACGTTAGCTTTGACTCATTGTTATCTCTGACAGCATGAGCCTGCTGTGTGAACAAGTAGGAAAATCTAACAACGTTGGGAAATGCTAAATAATATTCTCTCATTATCAAAGTACTTCTTCTTCATCAATCCAACTCCCGAACGTATGCACTTGAATTAGACATGGTAAATGCAAACACCCATTACTGCACACTACATTACACAATAACACCATCACATTCACTTCAAGTAGATACCAACAACTGTAGAACGAGAGAAAAAAAAAACGTGCGATTGACAATAACTTGTAAGTACTTATATTATTATAGTATATCATCTTACCGCATTTACATTCACAAGAGGTTTTATCGTGTGGTCATGATGTAAATAGCCTTGAAACATAAACGGTGATCTGTTAGCCGAGCAAAAACTTGCGGCAGCAGCACCATTTTCAATCCTTGTCTGCCGTCCTCGTACCATCATCATATTCTATTAGGGTGGAGTAACTCATCTCATCAAGAAAATCTTTCGCTTCTTATCATCCTGGTAAACACACACAAGATCTCAACAAGCATCATGAAATACCCGTCAGGCTTCAAGAATCACAAACACCACACGGTTCCCCTGTTACGAGCAATTAGACTGGAGATTCCGAAATTTGGATAAATTATGAAAAAACCGCAGAGTTAACTATCGAATATATATAATTTGCATTCACCTCGACGAAGCATGCACGAACGAACGAGTTTGCTGAGGAGATGAGAGCTCGGTTTTTTGCTTTAATATGATGCTTGTTTACTATTGTGATGTACATGTTTGTGTGTGCGCGTACTCATGCAGAGAGATGTAAAAGTACATGGTAATGATAATAATGATAATAACCCTTTAACACATTCGCATTTCTCGGATTCATTGGTTAAACATTGGAGTGTGTGCGTCTACTTTGGCGATGAGGTTTGAGGTAAAGGTTGTAACACGTGTGAATTTCCATTATCAATTTTAACGACTTTTCCGTGGTATCCTAATTTGCACTTTTTGCTCATAATATATCATCATCATGGTTAGAAAATCTCATATTTTCCTGAACGTGAATATTGATCATCATCTCATCGTTCAGCAGTAAGAGGTTATCATAATCCATAGACCAACCACTATGCAACTGTGCATGCACATGTATATAATAATAACAATTTTTCCATTCAGTATTTGTACAATTGACAGTTAATGTGGTCACAGGGAGCCCATCTAAAAAATATGTGGATACTATGCTCATTAGAATATGTACTTGCTGAAAAGTATTCGGAAGTATATGGAATGATAGAGGCAAGCAGCAAGTAACACGCTACGCACACACATTCAATAAATAAACCACCTACCTACCTACCACACAGACACCACCACCGCATCAGGGTGATTTGATATTATGTGTTGGCAAGTTGGTAAGGGTTGAGCATTTTGTTGGCTTGTTGTTTGGTAATGAATGGCGATAAATGTCTCGTCTCGTCATAAATGACATTTACTTCTAGTCTTTTGTTGGTAATCTCATAGCAAAGAGCAGGTTTATGACAACAAACACAAACCTGTCCACATTACGATTCACCGTGGAAGTCCTTTTTCCTCAATTTTTCTCTTTTCTTCTTTCTGAAATTTCCATGAAACCATGCTTGTTTTGTCGCTAACCATCCAGCAGAAACTTTTTTCCGCAATTATATCAAGCGAAAAAGATCCATATCAATTTTGATGACGGCACATGAAATCGGTGGGTAAACTTGTCACAAAATACTTATACTTCGTTTTGTTTTGATGGCAGTCAGGTGAAACTTGTGTGGTTTCATCCAAATATATGCATTCTAGAGTGCATAGCTAATAGTAATGGTGACAGTAATAAGACCATTCAAGTTCCCTGGTCATAATATTTCCATTTTTAGATGCAACCAAAACTGATTCAACAAAAAAAGCTTTTCCAAAAGTTTATCATGCTTATCAAGGATGGTACAGAGCAGTATCGCCTAAGTTTATTTTTTATGTTTATGAATCGAATTCAAGCTAAATATCTTCTTTGAGAAAATAAGAACATTATTTTTTTGTCCATTCGTTTGCACCCTTGAAGCAGTGACATGATGACATTTTAAAAACATTTTTATATGTATTTGGGAAAATATGATGAAAATGCAGTGCGGAATGCAGAAGAATAAAGTAATACAATAATGACTGCCAAAGTTTCAATAGAAATGGACAGCAGCACCAAACCGTAATGATTGTGTTTGTTATCCGGGATTCTTATGAATGGGAATGTTCCACCCACAAACAAGATAAAATCAACCAACGGTAAACCAAAAAGGTCTCGGTTTTCTTTGCACTTTTTATAGAACTTTTTCTTCGTATAATGGAATACAGCATCGACTCTGATAATCTTTTGTGAAGAGATTTTTTTCTCACTCAAACGCGCCACAACAAGGGACCATAATGTGGTACATAATGGATTAATGGAGACTCTTTAGAAATTCTTGGTGACAATGAATTAGACAACAACACCGAAAATATATGTATGTTCTATGAGGCACAGCAGAAATTGTTTGTTGTGATGTATATGTAAGAACGGCCAGATACTTATCTTGAATTAGTTTTTGTGTAAAAACATCTGGTTGTGTTAGTCCGTTCATGAAATGCTAGACAAAAATCTGATATCTTTTTCATATTTCCTGCATAAAATGCCTTGAAGAAAGCAATCCACATCAAAGCATCATCAGGAACAGCCAGGCGTGTATTACAGATCTCTGATTACAACTGATACACATAAGTAAAATACCTACTTTTAAAATGCCCAGGGTAAAGGAAATCAAGAAATGTAGAATAATGGATGAGTTGAAAGCGAATGAGTGAAGTGCAGCCCAAAATATTTGGCTATTGCAAGTTTCTCACTCAAAACTGAATTCCGAGTAATTGTCCTATGTACAAATTTTGAACGCATTATTGTGAGCCACAATTGAGTTCTACTTATGCTCTCTTTTGTGAGCAAGATCATTGTATTTTGTATTGATGCGTGGATACGTGCTGTACATATCAATTTCAGAAGCCACGCAAGTACTCATGTAGTTGTTCATCAATGGATTCATGAATTCATTCATTTTTGTATTGAAGTTTAAAGAAAAAATGCCAGGGGACAAACGACATGTAAGCCTGAGAAAAATATTAAATTCATGATGCATGACAATTCATTCTAATCATAAGAATATGATTTAGTCTTGCGTTGACAGCTCTCAACATTCTGATTAACAAAATTTAACCCAAATCGATTGAAAAGTCATGCGTTACATGTAGCATTTTATCCCATCATAATTTAATCTACAGACCTTTAAATAATATTTTGAATACGCATTACAAACATAGCAGAAAATGACCTGTCCACTGGACTTGACGACTAGGTCAGACCTAGTTTGTTTATATATTTAATTCCTGTAGTTTGCCAAGTTGTGTGCAAAAAAAAAACCTCAGAAAAGTAATATTAAGTGAGCTAAAGAGAAAAATACGCCGAAAGTACGCAAAGTAAAAGTAGACAAGTGAGCAGGTTTACCCCGTGGATATCGATATCACCCTATAGTTCACTTGGCAAGTTTCGGCCGTCGGACTAATGACAATCACCATAATCACCGTCATCATTATCATTATCATCATGACCATCATCATTCCGGGTTGATCGTGAGTGCTCATATTCTAAATAGAAACAAGAAGAGCGCAGCGACAAGCAAGGCACAAAAACAAGCAGACCTTAACACGATCAACGATCTATTGCAGTATCCGCTTGTACACACATATAAGCAGCTCTTGTTGTCGGTTCCTCATGGTATTATTATTATTATGTCTGCGCAATTTTTTTGTGGCTGTTTATAGCTTTACCTGCACTCTACAGATAACAAAGGAGGTAACAACCAATTCATCCAAAAACATTATAGAGCCACAATCTGCTTGCTGCTGGCTATAGCTGCTATTCCAAAGATAAATATGCCCCGAAGGAGTTGTTTACTCTTATTAACAGGAGTGAACTAGCTCTTTCAAGAGCTCTTGCTTCTTAAATCATTTCATTTTTCTGTGCTGCTGCCCCTAATAATAACCCAAATTCATAAAGAATGACGATACGTCAAAGGGAGACATGAGTATTATTTTCTTTATTTGTTGTGTAGCTTATGAAAATTTCTTAATTTCTTGAATATTTACAGACGAAATTACACGATATACGCAATAATTGTAAAAAGAGCCTACATTTCAATAATAATCACTACTGCCTCTGTCGTTTGCCGATATAGTGTCAATTGTGATGAATCATAGTGATTTTCCCCATCTGTGTATTATTGATTTTAACGTAGTTGGATGCAAATGCAACAAAAAGGAAAACGAAAATAAATAGAAAGTCCATGTGCACGTCTACATAATATGTAAAAGTCTACACTACTGAGCAATATACTCATACGATATTATATTATACGATATATAATACGCGCTTCTCCTTGCAACGATATGTGGTTAGTTAACAATTAAGCTGACAAGTTACATCAAGATCGTGAATGTATTTACAACAAGATATCAGTGAGAGCATAGATTAAATGAAGTACGTATAGTGGCAGATAATAAGGTAGTTTATGACGCATAAAAACGTTGATCCTAAACAAACGAGAAAACCCGAAGAATAATAGAAATAATAATATGGATGGATGGAATATAACAGGTACGCGTTAGTAATCCAACAACATAATTTTGTGCACACAACACACACATTAAAGAGCGCACTGTCAAATGGCTCTGTTGGATACTGATATCTACCTGTACTACGATGCACTGTGCACACAAAGAGAAAGACAGTAATATGATACACAAAGGACCATCCTTAACCTTGTTTAATAGCTGATGGCCCAAAAGAAATGATTGCTGAGCGGCATCAGTCTAACTAAAGAGATTAAAAAGATCGCACCTAGAACCTCAAGTACCGCTGTGTTGAGCCGTCACCGCGTGTGTGTGTGTGTGAGTAGACGTAACGATATATAGTATGATGACGGTGAAAATGATCGACGAAATGAAAAACCAACCACCACCGGCATGTTGGTCTCTAATATGTGCCTGTCTTTATGTCTATGTACATATCATTTTTCTTCGCATAAATGTTTTATATGCATAAAAATATGTGCCCACAATGAGCGACAATGAGAGAGCTATAACAGCATTATAAGTAGTTATTGCACTTCTTTAACTTTTTTCTGGTCAAGCAGATGAGTTACAAGTTTAAAAGCTGATAATTCAATGATAGCAGCAACAAAAAGGGTTTTATGTAGTTGGCAAATGCCAAGGATTATCGACAGCGGCTTCTTCTGCGTCAGAAAAGAAACAGAAGGAGTGATTCTTTAAGAATATATGACGACGACGATTACATGCTTCTACTGCATATATGCATGTACTTTTTCGCTTATAAAATTTTGCAATATATCTTATAGCATAAAAATATCTTGTTACACGCTAAACTGGCCACATGCTACTTTGGAAAACATTTCTTGTCCATCATAATATGTCCATGCTAAATCACTTAACTAGACTAGAGATTTCTTTTCAACCGGGTTGTTGTCTATGTGCATGTTCGTGTGGTGGTGGTGGACAAAATACAATAGGGAAATGGACACATGCATACAAACAGACAGCTAACGATGATGATTTGATGATGCTGGAGCAGTCACACACACCCCCTTCCTTTTTATCCTTTCCTCTTGCCAAATGCCGACGTTTGTTTTTGCACCAAAAGCATTACTTAGACATTTCAAGAAGTTGTTGTGTTTATGTGAGTGTGGCGGAGAGAATAGGATACAACAAATAACTTCTTTTACTGCGGCTCTTTTTCCCTAGCTAAACCCTTTTCCCGTCGCACACACACAAAGGGAGTGGGATTACTATACTTAATACAAACATAAACATGAGTAAAATATATGTGTACGCATGCCTGTTTCGTACCCCACACATACATTAAAAATCGTCAGGAAAACATTCATCAAACGAGCTAACAGGAATGTCTTGATTTTTTTTCTTGCCAACTTGTTGCTTCTATTTAAATGCTTCATTGTTTTCATGTAAGTAATTATGTATATCAATTACGGCTTTGTGGTTGTTAGATTATCGGATGACAGATGACAAGGCACAGTGTACAGTAATCCCTATATACAATTTACAATTATCAGTACTCACATATATGTGGCCTACCTGTCTGATTTTTTAAACGAATTGTAAGTCAATTTTACGATTTTTCAACACAAATGTTTAAATAATTAACTTTACAAGAAAATTACCTTGTACTAACAAAAAGTTTACCTAGGTATAATATTAGGCTTCATTTGATTTTCATTTTCGCAGATTTTTTTAGTTTACATTAATTTAGTTGCACTAGTCTGTGTATGTATACTCTATTTCAGCTTTTAGAAAATGTTTAAACATTCACTGTAATGTGTGAAGTGAGAACGTTATTGTGTATTGTGAGATCTGCCATCAGTAGCATTTATTTTTTTACCTGTGTTTTCACTTATTTAATTCGAGTGTTTAAAAAATATTGGATCACGAACTAAATATGTTTTTTGTCAAAATTATTTACAAAAAAATCAATTTATTTTGGATGGATAATAATACACATGCATTCAGCTTGTACATGTAATGTGAAAATCATGTTCTGTATTTTCATCCGACAGATAACAATAATGACTGTGCGATGGCCCATAATAGCCGCCTTATCACCAATTTATCATTGCTTTCAAACTACCCACTCAAAAGAAGTAATCACTCATCTAATGGAGCAGTTTATGATGATCAGTAGTACGATCAGCATCATTCAAAAGAAATCAAACTAGAGAAACCCGACTGACCGTATTTTGTCGATCGAAGATCTTTCGTTGCCATTTGTTTCTTGTTCTCTTCGAACGCTCTTGCATTTCCTCCACATTACTCGTAGCTTGTAAACTTTTGATATAGCTTAATCATTTGCATGTTGCATTCCCCGGCTTCAAATTTCAAATTACAATTTATAAATCATACGGAAGCTATCTAACTACAATAATAATAAGCGTGGACGCCGGTCCTTGTCTTCAATAACAAGTATTTGTGGTTGAATTGCACAATGACCCTGTCAAACTTCTAGTCAATTATTATAAGAGATTACAATTTTCTACGTAACACGAAACAAAGGAGTATATTATTACCATTATCATTTGCGGCTACAGCAAACAAGATTGGAGTCCCTTGCTCAAATATGTAAAGAATTTTACTGAGACATCGTTCGAACTAGTTAAACCCTCACAAATAATAACCTCATAATGCTGATATTCCAGATCGACTATGTGTACCAGACGTTGAGTAGAACTGGACAGAAGTAGCAGCAGTGGAATGGCAATGTGCATGCTTCAAAGTTCTTGATTCAACTCTGAAAATATTTTGTCTGATTAGCAAACAATACTTATTGCCACCACACTATAACGTCACCACTCCTAGACTTGGCATTTCATTCATTATTATTATTATTATCATTATTGCAGCTTTAGGATAAACGCAAACATGTTTACTTCACATTCAGACTTTTACTGACTTGTTGCACGCATGGGGTTATCAGTTACATTCATCAATTTTGAAAATATTCCGTTTTCGCCAACCTGAGAACCTTTCGAAAAGCATACACTAACGTGAGTCCCCTGACTAGCATATTTACGCACATTGTTCAAATAAAAACGGATCGTTTGCTTAGTGTAAAAAAATTATGCTGCATTTTTCCCAAATAGTTTTACTATTTTTTCGTCAATCCAATTTTTCTATTCTGTTATGTTTGAAGAGAAAGAGCAGCGAACATAATCTGCTAAGAATTTATTAGTTGATTCGCTGCTGAGCATTCCTAGAACGCTCATTCCAGTTGCAAAAAACGTTAAAGGAAGAACGATCAACATTCCACTCCGTTTTGTTCTGCATACTTGTTAAATCCTTAACTGTTCTAAATGTGCAAGATTAGACTGTAAATTAAGCTAATATGAAAATTTATCTCTGGCTCATTAGACTTTCCGTTTAAATTGGTTTTACGAT
>JAQIWO010000919.1:0-11690 GCA_034695405.1 Entomobrya muscorum | reverse complement strand
TGTCCTATCTTCTCATCGTCGTGGCTTGTCTTCTTTGACATGCCACTTCTCTCACAGACTGATTTTGGCTAGTTCATACAATACTAATTATGTAACTTTGTTGGTTGCATATTACGCGGTAGTAGTAAAGGTAATAGAGGTCTAATTGTCGGCAGTTTTCTTCAGGAGATGAAATAAAACGAAGAACAGAAAATGAGTGATGCGCTGCACAAGTTGCCATTTATTTTTTTACTGTGATTTGTGGTAATATTTGTTTTGTAGCATGGTGCGCATGCTAATTTTCTACATGGCACAATGATAATTATCACAATGATCATGATGATGATGACGAGAATACAATGAGCTTATATTTTCGCTCTATGCAATTTACAATGCAGTGTGATAAAAAGGTGATGATGTGATGATGGTAAAATTGCAGGAATTTTTAGAAAAGTTTTTTTTTTCTAAATTAAATTTTTTTTGAAATAAAATAGCAATTTTAGGAAAATAGCCGCATGCGTACGTATACTTAAGCTTAAATAAATATTATGTGATTAAAGTTTCATCATCACACACGCGAAATCACCGTCATCTCATAGCCATTTGGGTGTACCAATTGGTAGTTGGTCGCCGTTACTCTTTGGTGATTTCTGTTGTGTGAACATGATGGTGATGATAATACACATTATATTTCTTGTGTAAATTGCATTTTAGTCCATCGTCTGACACGCGCACGCAACATAGGAATTATTATGTCGGTGCAGAACAAAATAGTCTTTTTGATTCTTAAACCAACAAAAACCAAGCATCCTGTGTGCATTTTTATATATATGAAATGATGACAAAGCGGATGGACAAAAAAAGTTGTTTGTTTTGAAAGAGATTTCAACACCAAAAAAGTGTTGCCACTTTTAATAGGAATGCTTCTCTTGCAAAAAAATGCATTTAAAAAAAACGATTTTGTGTAAATTACTATTATTTCCTTTCACAGCTTTGATTGAAGAAAATGGTCTGGAGCCGATGCACGATGTGCTCAAAATGTTAGGTGGATGGCCAGTCATCGAAGGGGATTCCTGGGATGCAGCCGAATTCAGTTGGATCAAGTCTGTCTACCGCTACCGAGAACATGGCTACTCTGTCGACTACTTTATCGACTTTTCGGTGACGACGGACGTGAAAAATTCTACGTACAGAGTCATTGACGTAAGTATACTAGGAAAGCATAAATGGTTTACATCACACTATATACTGCAGAGTAATGAGCAATCACAGAAAAAAAGGAAGCAATATATTTTATGAGTGTATTGATCTTCACTTTTTGATTATATGCACCTTGCCTGGAATTCAGGAAGGGCTGTCGAAAAAAATTGATTTCGCAATTTCTCAGAATGCCCCAAAAATCTCATCTCGCTTTATGCATTTTAATGATGACATGACTTTTTATCAAGAATCCTTCTTTATTTTCCATAACCATTATTTCTGGCAGAAAGTCAGCAGATCAATGAACACCTTGCGTTTATGCAAATGAGTTCTCTTGAACATCTTAAACCTGAGTTTTTAATAATAATAAAATGCAATAAATTGTATTTCTTGTAATTCTTGCTGCGTAGAAAAAAAACTACCTTGTCCCAAAGTCACAGTAAGAAAACGTGTGTGTACAGTTAGCTGCAGGCAAGTAGTAGTAGCACCTCTGCGAAGTGACTTTGTTTGCTGGTTACAGTTACGAAAAAAATAGTTAATGAATCAACAAAAACCCTGCATTTAAATGAATGATTGTGATTTAATCAAAGAAAAAAACATCAAAAGGTGCAATGCGACGAAACAAAATATATAAACTACTACACAAACGAAAAAAAGACGCAATTCTGATCATCTTATTGCAAAAAAGTATTACAGTTAACTACTCTCGTTTAAAAGAACAAGCACACACATGAGGACACAGGCAGACACCCTATGATATAATGAGTTTTAAAGTTTTGTTTGGGGTTTTTTTTTATTGCATAATGAATAATGAATGATGATGAAAAAACTATGTTATACGCGTTTGTATAAAAGATTGCTTTATTGTTATTATTATTTTTGCTGGCTTGAATTGCTAATGAAGGTTTTCATGTTTTTTATTATTTCCTTTAAAAAAAGGTTGACCAACCGGCATTGGGTCTCAGTCGAGAGTATTTGACCAAAGGGCTTGATGAGCCAGAGGTCAAGGCGTATCGGAAGTATCAAGTAAGATGATTATTTTTTTATGTCAGAGCATCCCATAGAATATGATTATGTCTTCTGGGCTTAATTAATGTACTGTTTTTTAAAAATAATGATTTACGGGAAGAAGAAAAAACTAAATATTGTGGGTTTTTTTCTTTCTCTTGAAATAAATAAAAAAAGGTTTCACTAGCCACCCTTCTAGGAGCTGATAGAGCAGTTGCTGAAAAGGAAATGTTGGATGCTTTGGAATTCGAAAGGAAATTGGCCAACGTAATGAACACATTTTATGTTTTTAAATAATTATTATTTTTTGCAATTTAAGTTTATAATGTGCAATAACGGGGTTTTTATTCTTTTACGAAATGCAGTTTTCACTTCCTCGTGAAGAGAGACGTAATGTGACCAAACTCTATAATCCAATGACTATCCGCGAGCTCCAGGAGAAATGGCAAGATATCCCATGGCTGGAGTATATCAACAGGCTTCTCCCAGCAACCGTATGTTTAAAAAAATAATGTATTCCCAAAGATTTCCTTCCTCCATGGCACATGTATGTTCAACGTGTATGGTAATTAGTTTGATATATCACCCATCTCTTATTTTATTTCAGGTCAAGGTTGACGAAAACGAAGTGGTGATTGTTACTGTACCTGAATATTTGAACAAGTTCCAGCAACTGATCCAAGAAACACCCAAAAGGTATGTACAAATATATGCTTCTAATATGCAATTCTACTAATTAAAGTTTTTCTGGAGGAAAAAGAAAGTTTATTTCTGGGTGACTGAAAAAAAATTAGTCACGGTCATAGAATCCAGAATCGTTTTTCAGAGAGCAAAATAACTTTTTTGTATTTATGCGTGTGTGTGTGTATAAAGTTGCAAATTAATATTGACTTTTTTGTCTATTTGTTTCTATTTAACTTTTATGTTCTCGCCACCTTTACAAAAAATAACCTTGACGTGTTTCGTGTATGTCATCGCGTTGTTTACAGAACACAAGCAAATTATGTCATGTGGAGAGCAGCCGCAGCGTCTGTGAGCTACATGAGCGAGCAAGTTCGTAAACTCCAGTTGGACTACACCACGGCGTTGACTGGAAAGGGAGAACGGGAGCCCAGATGGAAGGAGTGTACTGCTATCACCAGTGCAAGGTTCTTTAAAAAATATGTTATAAACACTTTTCTTTGTTTAAAGTAACTTTTAATTCTGTCATTGTGTCTGTCTAATGTTATGCTGGTGGTGATGGGGTTATATCATGGAGTTGGGTGGTGGATGAGTAGGGAATAGCTGGGAGGAAACTAATTATATATTATAGCCAGTTTTATTAATCTTTTAATTAGATTTTTTTCCTTTTAACCGATTTCCCTTCTACCTTTTTTATTTTTTTTCTGTAGTACCTAAAATTATATTTTCCCTTCTTTCCTTTGCATGATGACTTGGAAGAAATTATGAAGAATATTTTATTTTAGAAGGGGTTCGATATATGTTATCAGCAGTATTTATAAGTACAAAAGCAAAAAAAGGAAATCTTTAAAAGCTTTTTTACTTTCCCCTCGTTTGCAAGAAATTATAAGCAATTAAATGTATTCAGTATAAATTATGGGCCCTGTAATTATAAGGATCGTAAAAAATGCTAAAAATTGGGCTAAAGTTTACACCACAACAATTCAAGTAGGTTTAGTAAACAGTATAGAATGGGCATGCAAAACGCATGGAAGGTTTCTTTTTTTAAAGTATGATACATATAAATTAATATGCAATAAATGTCCACCAATCAATCGCCAATCATTGGAATCGAAAATAATGGACTATGGTTCTAAGTAATGAAGCAGAGAAGCAGGTACAATTTTGTTTAAATGCTTTTTCTCTTTTTTAAATTTGTGTGTGTGACATTTTGACGACAGTATTTACACTTATTAAACTGATAATAAAGCATGGACACATTAGATAATATTTTCCGGGAATCCTAATCGTAAAGTTACAATAATTGTTTGGAATTAGCAAACTTTGGGTTAATATTTTGTTAATCTATTTATTTTTTCGGTCGAGTAAATTATCAATAAGACGAGTCTTGATTGAGAACGCTCACACTGATTGGTGGACATTTTCTCTCGTGAAACTTGTTTTAAAACTTTCGTAGTATTCCAAAACTACGGGATGGGAGGTCGGTACCTTGAGAAGCTTTATTGCAAGAAAAAAAAAGCTTTCAAAATTGCTTCAACTTCTTCCTATTCTCCTCTGCTTTCCTTTTAGTTATTAGCTATTTAATTAACTTTCATATTAATAAAAATCCACTTTTTCTAATGCTTTTCTCGACTTATGTTTTTGGTTTCTTTACTTGAATGTCATTTTTTGTGTGTGTTTTCATGTCAATGTTACTTTTTAATATTTAGCCTTGCAAATGCCGTTGGAGCTCTGTACGTCCGCCGCTACTTCAAGGAGACATCTAGACAAAATGCAATGGAAATGGTAGCAGACATTAAGGTGTCGTTCCTTGAGATCCTCGACGAAATCGACTGGATGGACTCAACCACAAAGTAAGTTTTTGTAATTTGTCGAGTTGTTTTTCTAGACAAAATGCAGAAATTCTGTGATGTCACAGGTGACCATGATCATGTTTATGTCCTTGGTCTAAGTTTGCAGTGAGGTTATTGAAATGTCTTACAAAGTATATAAGAAAAAGGTAACTAATTAATCTCTGTTAATTAGGGAGCGTGCCAGGGAGAAGGCTAGCACTATGCAAACCCATATTGGATATCCCTCAGAATTGTTGAATGATACAAAGCTTGTGGAACTTTATGATGGGGTGAGTTGAGACGAAAAGTGATTTGCAAAAAAATAAAATCCTTCCTATAAATCGATAATGATACATTTTTTAAATCTCTCGTATATCCTTTTTCCACAGCTTGAAATGAACAACAGAGACTACTTGATGAACGTTCTGAATCTCACAAAATTCGGCACAGAATACGCATACAAGAAACTTCGTGAGCCGGTGAACAAAACAGATTGGATTTCTCACGGAAGGCCAGCCGTCGTTAATGCTTTTTACGCTCCACTTGAAAACTCGATTCGTAAGTGAAAAGTAGACAAAGTATTTTTTTTTAGATAAAGGACTAATGAGACGTGTGTGTGTATCTGTATGCGGATATTGAAATGAAAGAAAGGCACACTCACAGATAAAAAAATTAGTAGCGAAACGTGTCATGCTACTTTTGCAGTATAATTTTCCAATATTTATTTGATTCATTTCATCTTGCAGAATTCCCAGCTGGAATCCTTCAAGGCATCTTTTACGATCATGACAGGCCAAGATACATGAACTACGGAGCCATTGGATGGGTAAATGAAAACACTAAAAATAGCATATAAACTATTATTGAGATGTATAAATTGTCCATTACTAGCTCATCATCACACATCGTTTATTTTTTTGCATTTATAGGTCATTGGGCACGAAATCTCTCATGGTTTTGATGATCAGGTTAGTTTTTTGATGAATTTTTATTAAGAAGCGTAAATGGGGCGAAGTGGTCATTAAATTATTTTTTGTCGATCCATAATGGCATTTTAATCATCGTATCTGCTTCTTGAATAGGGTCGTCAATTTGATAGTGACGGTAATCTGTACGACTGGTGGGAAGCAACAACCAAGGACGCATATCTTAAGAGAACTCAATGTATCATCTGGCAATATGGAAATTATACTGCTTCCGAAGTTGGAATTAATGTAAGTCGGAGGAGAAAGAATGAGTTCCATGTGAAGCTTTTACTTTGGGGGGTAACGTGAGAAATAAAATGTTTTTGTATTCTTTTTTAGCTTAATGGTATCAATACCCAAGGAGAAAACATTGCGGACAATGGTGGAATCAAAGAAGCTTACAGAGCTTACCAAGCTTGGGTCAAGAGGAATAAGCCAGAGCCCGTACGAAATTACTAATATTATTATTCTCCTCAAAAAAGTCTTGCCCATAAGCAAATAAATTTAATTTAAACTTATTTTTTTATGAACAGAGACTTCCCGGTTTGAAAAATTACACTCCCAACCAACTCTTCTGGCTGAGTGCTGCCAACGTGTGGTGTAACAAGTACAGGAAGGAAAGTCTCAAGTTGAGAATTCTCACTGGAGTCCACAGTCCCGGTGAGTTCCGTGTGCGAGGACCTTTCTCCAACATGGACACCTTTGCCAAAGACTTCAACTGCCCACAAAGGACGAGCATGAACCCAGAACATAAGTGTTCTGTTTGGTAAAAGTAAAAACTTAATACTACAACTACACCACTTGTTTTAATCATCATCATCATCAGCAGCAGCAGCCAATCAGCAGTATTTTTGTAATACAAAAACAATTATTACACATATTGCGATAAAAACTATTAGAAAATTATTATCTATGAGTCTCCCACTATTCACAGCTATTAGGTAAATATAGATAGGTCATCCGTCTAAAAAATAATAATGATAGGTCAATATATATTTCTCACGATTTATTATTACCATCATCCCTTTCTGTAGGTGAGCTTATCATTACTATAAGAATAGTACCCATGATGAGTATATAGTCAAACGAAAAACTAAGTTTCGTCATCAGCACTTTAGTGTCAACAAAAAAACTGCAAGATGTGGGCTTTCCAAAGAAACTTTTTTTTTGTATACGGGGAAATAAACCCGTAAAAAATAAACTACATGCGTCTCCACTTGCCCCAGTTCCTATACATGAGTAAAAATAAATAAAATTCATACTTAAAAAACAAAAAGTTTAAGCATAAAAAAAGTTTACTAAACTTAATGAAATACAGGTACTATACTACATATAAAAATTTTACAATTGTACAACCGGTCGATTTGTATCTCACCTTTAAAATATAATACTGTAAATTTAAATAATTCAAACATTAGTTTGTATTAGGTAGCTATTCGCATTAAAACTCAAAGAGTATAAAAAAGCAATGTAGGTCAAAATATATTATATAAAAGCTTGAATTTATATTACAAAAATTGTTATCTCTACTAAACTACTTATATGACACTAGGAACTACGCCGTTTTTAATCGTCCATTTTAATAATCCTCCAGCAAAAATGTTAGGGGGCTACTTGAGAATCACAGGTCAGGAGATGCCAGAGAAAGTCTTTTTTTGTTTTCGATAGGTTGTTCACTGTCGTTGAGAGTATGTTTGGCATGTCTGTGTTTAATAAACATACTTACCTTTTTTAGTCAGTCAGTATAAACCGTCTTCTGAGCACTTTTTCCATTCGAAAAAACCAAACTAGAGAACCTTTAAAATAACATGGAACAAATCCATAATATATGAAAAAGTTGCTGTTTTTTATAGTTGTTTTTTTTTGGTCGGATGCCGAAAATAAAATGTATTTTTTAGCAATAATCAGCAGGAAAAATACTTATATAGTTTATACTACAAAATTTTTAATGATATGATAGAAGATGGAAAGAAAAGTAGAGAGAGGAAAAGGTTTTAAAAGCAGATAGGAGCAGCAGTTGTTTATATGAGAGCAGTTAATATTACAATTTAGTATTTATAATTATCTAGTTAAGTCATCGTGATCGACATGAAGAAATAATTTTTAAGAAAACCTGTGTCGATCATTCTTCGCTTCTCAAAATACCTACTACAACAGATTGTAGCATCTATAGCAAGTCAAATCTCATCGTCATATTCTTAATGAATTTTAAATGAAAAAAATAGTGCTACTAAAAATTATCCTGAATATTTAGTATTTTAGATTTGTTTAGTTACGTTGTAAGTTCTCTCCCGTTATACCTTGTTGTTATTTTTTTTTGTTTCATACATAATATTAATAAGTAGAGATGAAAATGATACCTAATTAAGATTTTTTGTTAAGTGTGTGCAAAACTATAAAGCTACAGTAATTTTAAAAATATTATCATAAAAAATGATGACATCTATTATTATTACAACTAATTAATTATAACTAGATACACATTTAAGTACGTGTCAAGTGTCATTTTTTTTGGAGTGCCATGCCACGTTTACTACATAAACAAATTATAAATGAACCTAATGTACACACACATTAATATAGCACGAAAAAAGGAATTATGATTATTATAAATGATAAAAGTAATTGAAATAAACTAAAAGTAAAAAATTTTACAAAAATAATTTGTTGATTGTTTGTTCATAAATTTATTTCTCTTTTTTTCCACAGTCTACAAAACACTACAATTACTAATATAATATAATATATATAGAGATTTTTAGTGATTTTTCAAGATAAATACATTTACAGGTAATACAGAGATTTGGAATTTGCTTTTATATTTTAAATAAACAAGTCATGTGTATAATTTTAATAACGATTATAGAGCGTAGAATGTCATTGCGAGAAAAAAAAACATGTCACGAATTTGCATTATTATTTTTTCAGTATTTTTAGAATGGTTCAGTACGTCTTTTTAAACTTTTTTATACATGATGATTTGCTTTTCACTACTACTGCTGATTGTTGGCCACTTGCCGTCTATTTTTCTCCATGTCGTCAATCACGGCAAGGAGACGCTGTTTGGATCGTTTGTTCCCTTGCATGGCACAGTTGACCAGAGAGCTGAGCTGCTTGGAAGTGTATTCCTGCGAAAGAATATAATAAGGTACTGTTTTTTACAAAACCTTGATAAAAATAACTTTGTTGTTATTCTGCTTTGACTGGTCACTTATAGTTCATACCGAATGTTGTTGTATCCATTCCTCCATGACGGTATCAGGCATGTAATATGCTTTCACGTACATTTCCACGTATTCTCGATCCGGTAATGATTTCACGGGAATTGGAGCCAGTCTCTCCAATTTTGAGAGAAACTGCGTAAAGTCTAATTGCATCAGTCCACGGCCACCGTTCGAGCATTTTTTCGCGTTGCTGTAGCTGAAAATCAGAAGGAAAAATCAATTTATGAACATAAAATTACACGAGCGTTTCTTCATAATAAACTATCTGGATCAGAATGACATTTTTTTGTTAGTTTTGTATTTATAAATACCCATCGACAAACACTCTACAGCAAAATCGGAAGATTTGCTCCCAAATCACGGACTGGACAGAGAGTGGAATACGGACACGCTCCGATATCGTGTCAACTTTCATGGAAAATATTTGTAAAGCCTGTGGCAAAAAGTAAATGACAATTTAATTATAAATGTATTCGTACTATGTGATACCGATATACTTATAAATCGAGTAGGTTTTGGGCTTACCCTGAGAAGAACATCCACATATGAGCTATGCTGACTCATCAACTCTTTAACTTCCCAGTTCACCTTGTCCATTTGAACGGCTACACTCGGAAAGTCTACAGCCCGGCAGGACACAATAGCGAAAATAGGTTTCCGAAGCTCTAGCGATACAATCACAGCTTGATCGATTAGTTGTGCAATGGACTCCCAACTGGATTCCGGAATGTGGCACTGCATATACGTTTTCAGTCTGTCCAGTTGAGAAGAAATGTAAATGGCCGATTCGGAAGCGACTATTCTTTCAGATAAGCCGTAAAGGAGGGACTCATCTTTGAAGTCGATCAGATCTTGAAAGTTTGGATGGCGGACCTTCGCAAAGAAAATTACTCCATGAAAGAATTTTGTTGTTAAATTATTATCTGCTTTTAAAACTAAAACAAGATTGTTACCTTTCCAATGACACCAGAGGAGCCGGTTTCTCGAAGAATAAGATTGTCTCGGATTCTTGTTAAAGCTACACGCAATTGAGCATTCGTCAGAGATTCGATAGTCATTTCATTCTGGAAATTAAGTGTTTTTAATACAAGATTATTTATTTGTTACATTTACGTATTCATTCATTTTAGTTTAAAATGTTTGAACAGCGAGATCTTACATTGTCCGAAATGAAGAACACATAAATCGTGTAGAAGTAGTATTCAAACAGCTGACACATGCAAACCGCCACGTCGTACGCTATCGACTTCAGTAAGTGCATCATGTGCAAATATCTGCCATAAAGTCGCATTATCGACAGCGTTGTATTCGTAATTATTACAGAATTGTCAGCAGGTTGATAGTCTGATTGATCATCTTTTCCATCTACCTCCTCCACACAATTATTCTTTTCTTCTACATGATTCTTCTCTCCCTTTAAAAAAAATAATTAAAAAAGGGTGATTCCAAGCCAGTTTGACTCAAAGAAATATACGTTATTATATGCAGCTTTTCCTTACGGCGTAAATATTCTCTTCAGACTCATCCTTCTGAATGTCGAACGGAGTTCCATAATCCTGATAAACCTCAAAGCAACTCTTTTTCTTGTTGGGGGACGTCTGCTTGCTCAAACTTTCGCCGGAAGATAAAAACTTGAACTCTTGGAGCTGGCAAGCATCAAAATCCTCTCGGACCGGACAAACTTGCCAGCCTTCGCTCTCCAAAAATATCCGCAACTCGTCCAACTTGTACTCATGATAGCGCAAAAAGTAGCGGAGACTTGCTTGTCGTATACAGTCTTGTAAGCTGTCCGAGTCACTCTGGCAAAATTCATACCCGACTTCTTTCAAACTATGTATTAAAAAAATACAATTCAGAGCTATAATTAAATGTTCCCTATGGCTAGCATATTATTAACATTATCTTAATTTACAATTTACACAACTTACTTGTGTATCACCGACAAGATCTGCATGAATTCGTCCACTTTAAAGCCGGTGAAATCGAATGCCAATAAGAAAGTCTTTATTTTGGTTTGAATATCTTGCCAAATGTGGGATGAGCCGTTTTGCAGCTTTTGATTGACATACTCCTGATTTAAGTCCGTATCTACAACTTTCTCCGCTTCATCCGCTGAGTCAGAAGAGGAAGGCGTCGCAGTTGCTGTTGTGGTCACTGCTTTATGCCACAGTATCAACTTACGATAACTCAATAAAATTTTCCACAAGGCTTTACAAAGGTCGACTAGACATGGCAGGAAAATGTCTGGAGTAAGGCACGAGCACAGGTCTTGATACTGCTTCTTTTGAAGATTAATAGGCTGATCGTCAACTCTACACAACTCTGCGAAACCGTGAACCACACTGAACGCTGTGTTGTGTATGGCGGAGGCATAGTGCATGAGAAGTTGGTCCATGCAAGTTTGCGTTTTCCCTAGCAGTTGATAAGCGCGCTGGAGTTTGGAGTAGTGACGCTCATCAAAGTGGAGACAGACCTTGGACAAGGCCACATCTAGCTGCTCTTCCGCATTCTCTTGAGTTTCTTGAAGTTTTTTGGAAAGCTCGGAAATACATTTGAAATGGCTATATGTCACGGCTGCCTGCTGACATTCAATCAAAAGCTGAATTGCTCCAGGATAGTCGCCCTCTTGAAGCATTTCTTTTAAACGCACTTGAGTCCTTTGCTGTAATACAAATAATATTTTAAAAGGTTATTGACCAGTGTGTTTTCTAACAATGGGAAAAGTTATGATGAAACGTTATTTACAAGTGTATCGATTGTCCGCAGTGAATTCAACAACAATACTGCAGCCTGGCGTCTCC
>JAQIWO010000918.1:0-11692 GCA_034695405.1 Entomobrya muscorum | reverse complement strand
GCCTGAAATGAGTGCTTGATAGAGAAAATCATCTTTCCAAGCGTCCATCTCAAAAGACTGATTTTCTTCAATCGCCACAAAAAAGATGAATGTTTAGTAATACTGTGTTAAGTAAAGCAAGCTGTTCAGTAAAAATATTTTCAACATAACAAACAACATTTCAATTTTAGTCCTATTGTCTGTTATTTAATAAAACAAGTTCATATGCAGAGAACCCACTAAGCGCACTCGTTTCAAATGCCATGATTCTTAATACACGACTTCACATCCGCTCAAGTTGGTATTACTTGACTATCCATTGGCCATACATATTACAAAGAACATGAGAAGATTACATTTCTATCTCAATCTCTCCAGTAGTTTTTCTATAGAACATCATCTTTACTTTACCACATAATATATGGCACCCGCATAAGTACACCAACATAAAAACCATTGGCATCTTTACTCATCATTTTCTACTTTCTCCGAAGTTCTTGTTCCATACCAGTAGGTAATCTTTCTCACTTTCATTGTGGATAGATCCGAATGCTGGAGATTGAATGACTATATCAGCAATACTTTTACGTGACTAAAACTTTTGCACTATAAGGCCAACATTTGAAATGAACTGTTTTGTCATCTTTTTTTGTTAGCATAAGGCATTTCCTCCCGCTACGCCTAAGTAAAGCAAGATTTGGATATCCGTTATTATCCAGAGAATAAACCAGTGCAAATTCAACGCATAAAAATACAAAGAAAATGATATGTATGATAAGAAAGTATATCTCCAATAATAATTTGCTTTAAACGAGATATGTCGATGTAAATGTGCAGAAACAACTTTTTGCTACATTCTCTTCCTAGTTTTCGTTTGGTAAAAACCAATTCCTCATGTTTTCGTAAAGATTTAGTAGGGAATTAGGATTACGGAATAAATGTAATGCATGCACTTAGTCGTCCACATAAATACAAATAAAGTTATTTTTTAGAGGAATATCAGGAAACCCCAAAACCAAGTGAAAGCATTATATAATCATTCATGTACCGTTGTTTCGATTTTTATAAAATTTGACTTAAGACTAAGAAGCACAAGAAAAAGTTTATGCCACCATATCAGAATATTTGCAATTGTAAATCTGAAACTTTAAACAACTCATTTTATTCCTTTTACGTAAATTTTGTAAAATGGATTCCTGAGCCTTTTCCTTCGTTAGGTAGTCAGACTTGCATCCTTTTTATTAAATACATTGAACTTTAGTGACACAAATGATCTACTTATTTAGTAAATCAGTCATATCAAAAATCAGATTTACATTGTACTCGTGATATCGTATTGAAGTATTTCTGCTGAATGATCTTTAATTTTTTTTAATATCGAGCTTCCCGTCATTAGTATTTGATGCTCGTGATGCATTTTTGTTTAATTGGGATTATGATAACCGAAAATAGTTTAATTTTTGATTTCGTTATTTCGATTATCATTACAATAAATGGAAATACTAAAATGAACGAAAAATTTGCATTTATGGTTTGTATACAGGAAGCGGAAGAGGTATCTAAATACAAGATAAACTCTCTGGATTTTCATCAGTTTTCAAAAACCTCATTTATTCCTCAAGTCCACTCGTTTCAGAGAGAAGGAAAGCCACAGGATCGATTGCCAATTCTAAGAGAGATCGATCGGTAGTTTACTTACTGACGAGTGACCTGCTAAAGTTTGGTTTGGACTTTGGTTGGGTTAAAACTTCCAACGAAAATTAGGTTTGAGTATACCTTGTCGTTGTCATCGATAGTGCTGATTAGTCGCTGCATCTCCCGTTAAACTAGGTAAAGATGATGGGAGATCACTCGTGTCTCTGGAAATTGGCTGCAATTATGGCGTTGTTCATCACAATCGTTCCTCATACGGAATGTTGCAAAACTGGCGTGGTTGAACATTCGGATATAGACTGGATTGACCGCGGACTGGATATTTACTTTTTGTAAGTGGTACAAGACAACTAAATGTCTTTTATTTTTTATCAAACATGTGAGATTTTTATTAGAAATCAACTTGCTTATGAGAGGAAAGATTGTTAAATGCAGTTTCATTGTGTTTTAGAAAGAGAAATGCTTCCTTGGCTTTTGATATGGGGATTCCATGCAAGCACACTGATGCACACCGAATCTGGTTCTTGGTAGGAGCAGTCGTTGATACCGTCGTTTTTATGTTGCTTTGCACATACTGCTGTTACTGTTGCTGCTTCTGCGGCTGCTATCAATTAGAAAGCAAGGAGTTACTTTCACCTCCACCGTCTCCAGTTTACGTGGTTCCTCCAAGCACTCATCTCGTTACTGCATACACTGCTGGGGATTCGGATGTAACCAGGGGACTGTTCACTGTTTGAGTGAGAGAGTTATTTTTCCAAGAATGTATCCGACACGGCTATTCTTCAGCCCCCCACCAATGCATTCAATTTTGTGTTTGGTTCAATGGGGAAAACATATTATATTATGTAAAGCGAGTTTCTAAATCTTAGATTTCAATCATTTAACAGATCATGTTTCTTATATGCTTACATTGCTTTTGCTCTTAATAAAAAAGTTTTCAACATAATTAACAATTCTTCAGTGTAAGTCGTCGGGTCCGTAATTTTAAAAAAAATTGTATATTTACATGATAAGATCACACTTCTCTCTCGATATTTCTAAGTTTCAAAAGTATCATCTTTACTTTACCACATAATATTGCACCCGCATAAATACTCATTTAATACTCATTTAAAAACCATTGGCATTATTACTCTCTATTTTCTACTTTCTCTCAGCCCATAGTCGTTCTCTCTTAAGACTTCAGTCTGGGATTCATCCGGATGGCGGAGATTGAATGTGTCCCAGCAATACGTTGACTTCGACTTGGCTAAGGCTAAAACTTTAACACTAGAAGGCCAATATTATATTCAATATTCAAATATTTATTTGAATTAAGGAAGCTCAACTATGAAGGGGTCATTCTTGGACCTTGGAGTTTCCATTTTACCTTTCAGGTACATACATGGTTTACGGATTAGCTCATGGATGAAAACTACTTTCTCTGAAACTTGCCTTGAGTCGTCATGGAAATGTCTCAAAATGAGGAGACAATCGGCAATCCTATTCTCTTGTCAAATAATAATTTATTTACAGTATGCATACATATTATACTCATACTGACAGTTAGAATAAATACTAGACAAATCATAATTTTGGAGCAACCTTGACCAGCTGAACTTCTATATATGTATCTACGACCTACACACTTTTGCTAGAATATTTTACCTGACAAACTATAACACATGACTTGACATGACTTCTAATACTACTTAAGCACCTTTAAATCGGCTTATGTTGAAGCACCCGTTACGCCGGATAATACACTGCTAACAATAGAAATACAGATTTTTTCATGTATTACTATAAACTACATATCATGAACTGTTTTAGTTGACTACGATTTCTTCTCTTTGTATTATATTTGCACTGTAAAAGTTGTGATGAGTTTTCATTTCAGAAATGAAGGAACAAAAATTTTCCAAACCATAACGTCCGATTTTTTGGGAGCAAATCACAGCAAGATAAATACATAATATATTCTTAATGTTAAAAGTGAAAAAATAAATGAAAATTGATGCCTGTTGTTGTAAAACTACTGTTCTAGTTTTGTGGCTCCAGTTATCGTTTTTTACCTACCGAAATGAAGACGTACGCTTTGTAAAAACTGAAACCCGGTGACGAGGGTATTTGCATGACGGATCATGAAGAAGGATCCACTCAAATACAGAAAGGCCATTGCAGTCATGCCAAATGTGTAAATGAGAAGTGCTGGTTTTACCTCGGCTGAATTTCCGTTTAATATTACATCCGCACAAGATGCACATCCAAGAACACCTGTCAGTATGAATGTGTTGAAGTACCATGTATGGAGTAGAGAGAACATTCCCTTCTTGTGTTGTAGGTAGCAAGGATGAATTTGAAATGGCTCCGATTCAACATTCCAGAAGAGAATGCAAGGGGAAAGGATTTGCTGTAGGGAACTTTGAAAAAGTAAATTGTACAGCTTGAAAACTTTGGCAAATTGAAATTCAAGTGAAGTCATTTTGATATCTAAATGAATTCGAAATTTGAGACTAAACTGTTCAAAAAACTTTGCTTGCGTTCTGTATTATATTTTGCTTTTTGGTTGGTTACTACGGTGGCACACACTGATGTTGAATTTACATACGAAATATGTTATAAGTAACGGTAAATGTATTCAGTATAAAAGAGTTTGGATTTACTGGCTATTTTGGTATTATAATATGAAAGCACCTAAATGAAAACACGATAAACTAGTTACTACGGATTGGTTTATAATTTACCACACAAATACTGAGAATGGAAAAACAATATTACAAAAAATACGAGAGCACAAGAAAATTCGGACGTGTAAAACCTTACGTAACGTTGCAACGGCGTTGCAGCGTTATCCGGGACGAAAAAACCTTTTTTGCTCACCCGGGACCGGAGCCAAATCAAGCAGCAAAAAAATTGACCAAAATTCCTTCGGTTGTTTGAAGATACTCCTATCTCTATGCCAGTTTTTCACGGAGTAACCTATGTTAAAGGTTGTCACAAAGTTACCATCAAAATCCCCAAAATGTATTTGTGCATTGCTGGAACCCCAAAAATCGCCATGTTACGCAGCAGTATCTTCAAACAACCAATTCGTAATAATTTTAGCCGGTCGACCTTTTTCTCGAATAAGCAGTGATCAGTTTCTCTATTTTATATTTATTCCTCTATGCCCGGGACACGGACCTCGTACCTGGGACGCAAAAATTTGCGTTGCCAAGAAATTTTTTAAGATTTTGCACGTCCGAGAAAATTAAGTGTTTATTTTAAAATAATGACAAATTTAGTTAGAAGTCTAGCTAGGTAAATGAATTTAATTTGATCTTACAAAAACATGAAATTCATTTAAAATATAATCATTATTTATGGTTTCCAAATGTATAAATTGAGATGTTTGTTTGTCATTTTTCGGTTACCCTACTCACTACTTGGTTTTCGAATGAAAGTATTAGAACCAGAAATTTATTAATATTTACGTAACATTATGTAATAATATAAGAAGTTAATAGCTACTAGAATTGATTATAGTTTGATATTAGAGGTATTACTTGAAGAAAAACAGGTTTGAAAATTTGATGAACAGTCATAATCATAAAACACGCCTTATGAAAACAAATCTTGGAAAATAATAAGCGAATAATTTTGCCCACTTAATATACTATGCCTTATTTACTTTTTGCTGATCATTTTGATGGATAAGTGGACGTAATCAATTTTAGGAAAAAAGCGATTAAATTACGTAGGTTTAGAGACAACTAATTAATAAAGATGCTTTAGTAAACACAAAAATACTTAAACTTACCTTTAACTAGTAAACCTAAAAAATTGCGTCCATAAGCTTTTGGGATAAAAAATACCAATTAGCTAAATAACTAAAAGTTTTATGTTTAGGATTGCTAATATAATAATTAAGACATTATATTTATTGGGACTGAGAACCATATTTTTTTCTAATAACTACGAAATTACAAAATTTACATACTTAGTTTCAACAGTTTGTTATATTTTAGATTCAGAAATTATCTTACAAAACATACAATTTGGATGAAATTTAGTATGATTATACGTGCAACTGCGTAAAACATCGAAATGTACGGTCCCAAACCAAGTTGTTTCATTAAAAGATTTATTTACGCGTCGGCTTTAAATTACATTATTTGGCTTTTATTTTCTAATCTAAAAAAATGTGTATTATTCGTGTAAAAGACGTCGAAACAATTAATGGAGCATTTCACTCCCAAAGACAAATTCACAATTTCCACACGTTTCTTCTTCGAAAGCCGTCATCTAACTTCCCGAGCAATCCAGGTAAGTATCCAAAACCAGGTCAAATATCTCATATCTCAGTTCCGGTGCAAAGAACTAGCATAATCATCAATCCAGAAATCTTCTTGTTCCATTGTCGGATACATCCAAACCCCCCTGAAGTTTAGGTTTGGTAGCATTTGGGGTTACTTGAGCACACAAAATCATTTACGAGAGTACTATCTAAGGAACGGAAGGAAAGCACACGTCCAGAAAATATCCTTTCAATATTCCATACATCGAACATGCGGGGCGATATGACTAAAATCGTAAAACGAGCGGGAAACATGTTTTCAATCGATTTCAAAACAAATCCAAAACTTTCTCCCTGTCCTCTTATCTGTGATCCGTCGAGTCTTTCGATATCAAAACATTATCCTTTTTTATCCAATCCATCGAATTCACATTCCGTAGACTTAGTTAATATCCCATTAGTTCCAGTAAAGTTTGATGCTTACAGTAATCACTTGTTCGATACTTAGTATGGGCGTCAATTCTAGCAAGGAAATTACGTGCTTGGAGTTGAAACCAGTTGCTGGCAAAAAGGATGAGAAGGAAGGCAAGCGAAATGATCCATTGGCTCTTGTTCCTGTTGAGGTGAGCCTTTCCCGTATATCTGTAGCTTATCAATTTGATAAGCTTATCATCTTGAAATTACTGTGACGATGTGTCCCTTGTCGAAACTTGAATTTTAATATTAGTCTTTGCGCTGTTTTCTTCCTATTGCAGATCTGGGACCAAATCGTCAAAGAGCTCTGGAAGATGCCACCTTTGGAGTCACTTAAAGTCGCCGAAACCTGCACCCTTTTTGCCAGTTTGTTGGCTTATCAGCTAAACGCACATGTGGACAGGAACAACAAAATGACCGAGGATGATTGGCATCAGCAAACGTTGGACTGGATCAGAGAATTCAATAACTGTGAGGTAGACTTGAAGAAAACGGAACAGCAAATAGATGTGATTAACGGACAGTGGGGCGTGACATATTCTGAGGAAAACTGGGAGCTGAGGAGGCAACTCACCCAGTTCGAGGCACAACGGCGAGTTCAACTCGAAGATTGGCAGAAGCGAGTCGTGGAACTGGAACGGAAACTGGCTGACCGGAGCGTTCAAGAGGAGGAGTTTCGAGACCTAAAAAGGGAATGGGTCCTGATCCGCAAGCGTATTGAGAAAAGGGCTAAACTAAGGAAAGCGTGCTTGATTGCTTAGTCTATTGGGAGGAACGTGAGTGCAATTTTAAGGAAATTTTCTTAGTGTCTCGCCATTAACGTTTGATTCGTCAACAATGTTAACCAATTTTCTAGTAAAAAAAATGGTTTTTCTATGTTTTTAAGGAAGCTCAATGCAGAATTATTGTGTAAATAAAAAAGGTTAATTTAGTAAGTTAGTCCATTTTAGCCAGTGGAGCAACGACTGGTGTCTTATGAATCAAAAACAAAATACATACAAATTATTATGTCTTTCTTACTGTATGAACATGTTCCAAAGGAAATTTTGATTTTGAAAAAAATTATGATGGCATTGTATATTAAGATGATACAGCTCAATGATGGCTCTGTTCAAAAAAAAATAAACAATAACAAACGCCCATTACTTTCCAACTAAACTATAGAGTAATTAATAATTAAAATGATTCATTCCATTACATCGAGAGAAAAAATCTCTACTCCATCACGAGATGCTTGACCTCCACATGGGTGCACTCGAACACACTGTCAGTGTCTCCATCCTCTGTCATCATTTCGTTTATCAACATTTCGATTATCAACATTACCGATCGGTGTTCTTTGTGACGGATTCCCACCGGAAAGATTGCACTTGCTCGGTTTATCATTGACGCTAGCTAGTTTTGTAAACATATTTTTTATGAAGTTAGTTTAAGATTAAAATGGAGTTTCTTTTAAAAAAAGGAGTTGAGTGGTAGCAGGTATCTGCTGAATGGGAAACTTCAAACAAAATGTAGGTTAAAAATCCATAATATTTATTTTTCCTCTAGAAAATAACTTGCTATTGCTAAATTACACATTCTCAACACTCAATGCTCAACTCATATTATAATTAATGATTATGTAACTATAATAATAATTCTACTGCGTAAAAATAATACTAGCACTCGTTACAAAGTACGTAACTCTACTAAATTACCTCTCCCTCCACGACTCCTTGACATGAGCAGCCTTCTCTCCCTTTCACTTAACCCTACAACCTACTAAACAGCTCCAAAATTAGCCCGCAGATATCAACTCCTGCGTTCCAGCAAAGAAAGAGCACCAACGACAGTATAAACGCCACCAGCATCACGCACACACAGTCGTTCACCAGCTGGGCATGCTCCTCCGTCCAGCTCTCGAAATTCAGACGCCTTCCAAACAACAGTCCAAGCGCCAATCCTCCTCCGGACACTATGGGGTCGCCTAGAGAGTCCTTGACCTTTGTCTCAGCTCCTCCCATCAGAAAATACAGGACTCCTCCGTCGACAAAGATATTCCCACGTCCAGCCCTGATGACATTCAGAAATCCTCCCTCGAGGAACACGTCACCAGTCGTTCTTATAAAGTTGATTAGTCCCCGTTGAGCGATCACATCTCCCTGCCCATTCCTTACGCAGTTCCAGATCCAACCCCGAAGATTAGAGTTTTGGTTTACCTCCGAGTCCGGGATCTTCTGAAGGTCCCTGACCGGCACCATGTTTCGTCCACATTTTCCACAAAAGCTTGGCCCAGGTGCGGTGCTA
This sequence comes from Entomobrya muscorum, assembly GCA_034695405.1. Lineage (NCBI taxonomy): Eukaryota > Metazoa > Arthropoda > Collembola > Entomobryomorpha > Entomobryidae > Entomobrya > Entomobrya muscorum. The sequence continues at coordinate 3,042 of JAQIWO010000918.1, read as the reverse complement.
AAGACAACAGAACAGATTCTTGAGATGAGATCTTTCAAACAAAAAGTATTACAAGAATTAAGATTTTATTTTAAACCTACCGACTCATAAACGCCCGAGCGCAGTTCTCATGGAACTCATGTCCACACGACGTTTTGGCCAGCAAGAACCTTCCACGGCGCCCTCCAATTCCTCCTCCTTGACGCAATCTCTTCCCACAAAAGAAACAGGTCTCATCGTTCGACATTGCCTCTTCCAGCTCGTTAATTGGATTGACGGAGTGTGTGGCGTCATCCTCTTTGTCCATCGATCGCATCCGAATGACAAGGATTTGCAGGAATCCAGGCACGTTTTGCAACAGGCGCCAGAAGGTGATGCCACGATGGCCAGCCATTGTTCTCGAATACAAACATGGGAGTGCGACCATCCAAAACCAGTCCATTACGGGGACCTGTTGTGGTCCCCCAAAACAATGCCAGTAAACCTCCTTCACGACCACCAACGCCATGCCAAGAAGCTTGACACGAAGCCACAGCCTAATCAAGGACCCAATCTCTCTTTGAGCAGCCAAGAACACGTGGGGTTGAGCACCGTACTTCACCAAGCGGAAGAACAAGTCCAGGCAAAACGTTTTGACGCCAGCTAATGCTCGACCAATGCGCCTTCACATTTTCTCCTGTTGGGAAAACCAAAACAAAATTGTCACGAATCTTTTTATTTTCCCTCCAGCGTATTATTATCCGGGGTTAGAATATTATATTACTTGCGTCTGAACTGGACAATTTTCAGAATCACTAAAACTAACTTTAATTTTTTTAAAATTGAATGGAAATTGAATAGTTGATTCGTTAGACAGCCACTGATACACGATAGTGATTGTTTGGGAATGAGAAGACGAGGTGTCGATCAGCTGTGGGCTGCTTCTGTGATGATGAATGATGATGGTAAGGTTGGCTGGCAACTATACAAAAATAGCTGAGGATTTTTTGTTGTTGTAGATTTTTTGGGACTTTGCCTAGTGTCACACCTATCAATTATTTTGATAGCGAATTATTTAATTCGAATCATCGTTCTTCATCATTTCGTGCATTCTTCGTTCACAAGTTCATTTTTTTAAACAAAGTATTCTGGTGTAACAATTTTTTAAATTATTTTTTAATTAGGTGGCTACTGACATGTTTAAATTTTAGTTGTGCTTTAGGTAAAGATTTTTATACTTCATTTATGGAATTTCTTGTATCCTTTCAATTCAACAGAGCTATCGCATTCGTTGTCGTCCTGAGACTTGGACATTTGGGAAGAACAGTGACGCTGCAGACGCCACGCAGAGGATATCTCTGTCAAGGGAACATGAATGTCAAAGAGATTTTCACAAGATTCCGCGCGTGGATCATTCCCAAATTGAAGCGTTTGACCCGCAATCTCCTTTTGGCAGTGATTTTTCTCGCCATCGTCAATTTTTTATTTGGAATGGTCAATGTAGTTCGGGATTACTGGTCTCGCGAGGCATATGACCATGTTTTACAGGACATGGGAAAAGCCATCAGTGGACTGTCGGGCGTGTTTTGGAAGTGCCTCAAGATTTATCTGTGCACATTTATTTTCTAAAGTGAGGCACCTGCCATCAAACTCCATCTGCCTGTTCTCTTCTAATTTAATTAACTGCTAATAATTACTTTTTCGTTGTTTAATTATAATGTGACCTTTTCTTAAATTGCAATTCTTTAATTCCTATTTGTTGGCTTGTTGGTTCCTGTTTAATTTGTGTCCTGTGTTGTCGGTTGGATCGGAAGAATTAGCAATCTTTTACAGAAATAGCTAACAGAACTATATTTTTCGTCACAGCGATATATATTACGAACATGCTGATTTCATGAGTTGGTTCTCCTGAAAACCATAACGTACAGACGGACGGACGTAACAGTTTGGAAAACTATCGATTATGAGTTTCGTTAACCGATGACGACAAACAACACAGGAAAACAGTTTAGACCGATGACAGAACGATGCACAGTTTAATTAGGTTATGGAAAATACAGGCTAATCAAAAAACAAACCAACGTAAGATTTTCATTTAACTTTATTGATTATACAGTGTACTGCTAATTCTTTTTTAATTCCTATGGGCATAGTCGTCAGCCAATGGAGTTAGTAAGAACACGGACACTAACTATTGAGGTGTTGTACTCATTATGTTTATATTAATTGTAATTGAAATATGCTCAGCATTTTCCTAACGTCCTAACCAATTTTTTGACGACGACAATTGGATAATATTAGTCAGATGGTAAAACATATTAACATGACGTTTGGCATCTTTGACATTAACCAGTTTCTTTATGTATGTTTGCATCTGGGGAAACCGATGTCTTTACAGCCAATAGGTTCAAGACTCTTGGCCATAGTTTTAGCTCCACAGGAATCAAACTACAAATTTATGGTTCGAGTTTTGCCTGCGAGAAGAATTCCCCCTTTTACAACTACAGATTTAACCACGTCTTTACAGCAGTTCTGTTGAATATATTCTAAGAATTTTGCTTGGCCAATAAACAAGTGAACACGTTCTAAATTATTTCTCGAGCACTAATGGTAAAAACATGCAAAATTAAAAATATATCCATCTAACATAATTAAATTCCAAAATATTTAAGTGGTTGCTTAATTATATTATCTCGAAAAAAGACAAATCAAAGTCTAAGTTTCTAAGATTATGTTTTATTCTTAATTACAAGGAATCAGTCGTTTTGTAAACAAATGGCTTACTTTTGTAACAATTGTAGCTATTCAAGTGTCCAAGAATTGAAAAAAATTGAATTGTAAAATGATCCCTACTCAATTTGTAACAATGGAAATGGGAATTAAAGAAATAAAGCCAAATAATGTAGTTAAAAGCATACGCGTAGACAAATATTTTGGTGAAATAACGTTGTGTGGAGCTGTACATGTCAATTTACAGTACCATACTGTTAGATAAAATTCTATCCAATTTGTATTTTTGTAATAGTTATTTCGGAATTAAAATTTAACAAACTGCTAAAACTAAGTATGTAAATCTTTTAATTT
>JAQIWO010000917.1:0-11692 GCA_034695405.1 Entomobrya muscorum | reverse complement strand
AAAATGTCAATGCAGGTAAAATATCATTAAGCTGGACCACTGTTCGAAAAAACACATATCGGCTCCAAATATTAAAGCTTTAATACATAAAACCTTCACTTTATGGATACTATATATATTATGTAGAACAACTTAATGAAATTAATATTCATGCATGCATAAAGAAAGCCACCTATGGTTATTAATAAGCTTCTCAACAAGGTTAAGCTCTTTCTGGCATTGTGACACTATCAAATCTATAAGATGGGGTGAAAGGGCACTCCTCGTGAAGCTTAAACTTTTTTCTTCAAATAAGCCAAGCCTGTTGGAATTGGAATCAAAGCAAATTATTCATAGCAGAAATGAAAACAAAATAATAAAGGAAAGCGAGTAAATAAGTAACGAAACGACACAGTGTAATGAAAACAGGCGAATATATATATTGAGTTTGTAGGCAAGCATGTTTTCTTATCTTCATCACAAAAATCATAAAATGGGAACTAACCGGTTATCCAGCAAGATCCGTTTATAAATATCAATAGAACTTTGAAAGTCATGTCGAAGGTAATGAATGGATGCAAGTGAGAGCTGGTTCTCTAGATTCTCCTCAAGTTTACGATGATAGAGCATGAGTGCCTCCTCATTTCCCAATTTATGCGCCAAGTGAAACAGTAATCTGGATTTTAAGCTGCAGTCGGATCCTTTCTCCGCTGCGTCTTTGGCTTCACTGTACATTCCCATTGCAAAATATGAGCATCCAATATTCAACCATAACTTGGATTCATCTAAAGATGGGTCAGTAGAGCCAGCACGGTTCTCCTGGGTTGCCTGTAAAAGGGACTGAAGTTCTTCGAGGGTACGGGGAAAGTCTCCCAGATGAAAACAACAATACGCAATTAATCCAGGATTCTTTAGTTCATTGGTTGAGCGCTGAAACTGCATTTTAAATCATTCAAAATATTATTAATTATTGTAAGCGAGTATTTTTATAGTAGAGTATTAGTAGAACCCAATAGTATGTCACGTGTACCTCTAAAAGAGTAAGCGCTCCCAAGAAATCTCTTTTTTCCAAAAAATCTTGTAATTTTGGTAGTTTGTTCTGGGTTGACTCTGCTGATGCTGAAGCCGATTCAACGGCTGGACGTGTTCTCGACAGAAGCTAAATGAAAAGTAAACGAATAATTAAATAACCACTGCTACAACCTTTACATGAACGCATAGAGAAGTCAGACAAGCATGAGCATGGACCGTTTATAATGTACTTATTGGCTATTGGCTAGACGTGTATATGCCCGATATTTTTTACAGGTTTAAAAAGTAAATTATTTATCATTAAAAATAAAATTGAATACCATTTTTGGTCGGTTTCTGAACTTAACAACTTTATATGATGAGGATGAAGAGTAGTCCCTGAATCAAAATCTGTCAATTTTTTTTCATCCTTTGCACTTTTAGTTATTCCAACATTAATATATATATGTGTTGTGTAATTTCAGAAAAAAATCCAGAAAGTAAAATAATTTGTTAAAGACGAAATAAACTCCAACACTTCACCAGAAACTCACTCGTCATAAGACTAATCTAATTTTGTAAGTACGAGCAATTCGGGAATACATTCCCTCCAAAGTCAAGTATCACACACGTAATACATATGCATAATGTGCACAAATTCCCTTTTCTCGAGCATGCATGTTTTCTACAAATCTGTACTAACTAGCACTACTGCACTGTCACTGTCCCTTTCTCATTTTCGTTGTCAGAGAAAGTAATGTTTGACCAAACCGTTTCTTAGTAACTTCTACTTTTGACTTTCCTTCTTGCGCGGCTGGTAATTCCACATTCCGGTAATTCGCTTATACAGCTTGCTAAATACAAAGGAGTATAGAATGGAACGTTATGAGACGCAACACGTAACGTATTGTAATAAATAGTCCAAAATTATTTATTATACCGAAAAGTTGTACTATTATTATCAATGAGTGGCAAGGACCCATATACACACCTCTTAAGTATCAATAAATAAATAAACCTAGGGGTGTTTTAATTAACCTCGCGTATTCTCATGTTTCCATCTTATGGCAATTTGGATTTCGAAAGTTCCGATTTTTTTCATAGGATGAACTTGAATGTGTGGTCTGGTGGTTTTATCAGTCTTTTTATCACTATATCTCCTGTACTCATCGTTAACCACTGAATTGCAGATTGCAGCAATCAAACTCATATTTAGCGCAGGATACTATAGGACTTACTTTTACGTTTATTCATTTTTTTGGGTAATACAGCAGCAATTTTTTGGTCGTAGAGTATGTAAGCAATAAAAGCAGGAAATAAATGCGACAGAATCTTTCATTGTAGTCGTGATTTGATTAATGTAGCATGACTACTCAATGGAAAAACGTCATGAAACGTGCTACTCCTTACACCACTCATTCATTCACAACATCAACCATCGTACCCTTTGACTACTGCTGCAAAATTAGATTGAGTTAAACAACCCGAGTCCTTATTATGTTATTAGGATTAGCTCATCGTACCCATCTTCTTTTAAAAAGTGCACTTTTTATTGTCATAATTTTATTTGGCTTCTTTTTACTCTTTATGCATTGTGATGTAGTGTTTGTTAGTCGCTGTACTACACTGCTAACAGCTTCTAGTTCAATAGTCTACATCTTCAAATATTTTGAAGCACCCCAATAAACTCCCCTCCACAGGCTTCATTGCTTATCTTAATAAAAGCGATGCCCGATTAGAATAAAATAAAATGGCATAGGTCTACAGCTGTACATATACTTACACACAGTTGACACAGCAGTAGTATTTGCAGACATTTTGTGCGAAACCCATTTTAAAAATTATGATAAAGGAATAGTCTAAAAGGAGTTCCGATCCAAGGGAAATTAGGCTGTACGGCTATTATAACGTATATAATAAATATTTGAGATTCCGATGTTAATTCCTTGTCATATTTACATATACATCCTTATTCTGACTTCTGACAAGCTATACAAAACTTACAAACATGGGTACTTCTTTTTATACTTTTATATAGCATGTATGCATATTCCTTTTGAAAACTGAAGGTGGCATTTTATCCCTAATCAAAATCACAGAATTACCCCCATTCAAACATCATTACACCCATCATCTTTCACGGCAATAAACAAAACGTTAATTCTAGAATGGCGTGCGCATATATGGTAAATAACACCCGAATTATTTGGCTGCCTTTTATTTATGCACACCGACATTCATCAGTATTAATGTTAATTCTACTGAAGTTAACAAGGTTCTAAAATTGCGTCTCTACCTCTGCCACAAACATATTTTTTTCTTAAAAAATATCGTACTCGACACACAGGAAGCATTGTTGAAATCTTTGACTCATATTTTTTTTATAATTTTTACTTTACATATTTATGGGACTGGCTGCACACGTCGTCTTGTGTTAGTATTTGCATTATAGATAATACAACAAATTGTTCTTGTCCCAGGCAGGTCCCCCGACCATTTTTTGCTATTATTGTTTGCAAAACACTTTACCACATCGCCAAAGGAATCGTGTTATCAATTTTTACGTGTCTTTTTAGGTAAAGACAACAACGGCGAGTCCCAAGCAATGCAAGAAAACTGTCATTTTTGGTGCCCAGAACATAATGTTTTTTGTCATACTTTTGCTTTCAGATAATGTTTTACCCATCTTTCATTTTCCTTCCTAAAACCAATGTTTTAGCGGACAAGCAAAGACATGTAAGCGACAAGCAGAAAAGATTGTTGCATTTGCGTTATTTGTCACAAAAAAATGAGCTCCAACTTTAACAGTTAATTCACAAATGCATAAAATAATATTGCATCGGTACACTCAAAACATGCCAAAACATTGCTCACATATACACACACAGACAGACGAACAGCCAGAAAAAATGACAAAAGCGTTGGCTCCCAATTCCCTATAAGCGTCAACATATCAGCGTCCGTTCCCTTGAGGTACTTTTTCAGGCTTTGTAACTTCATTTACACTTTCGGCATGTGCGTGCACTTCAGACATGCAGAAAAAGCGCATGCAAGAAGAAGAAAAAAAAATGTGTGAATAATGTAAGCCATACCACTCACTACCTACTTTATCAAGATGCATTGTGTAAGCTTTTTGTAAAAAGGAAGGAACAGTAAATGTATTATTTGTACTTTTTATAGAGCTCGTGCCTGTTCAGAAGTGCAAAGTGCTAACAACAAAAACTTGATTTACACTTTATATAGTTTTTATACTGCAGTTTTAACATGTGCAACGCAAGAAAGCCTGTTGCATCCTGGCTATTTCTATTACTAGCACGCTTAAATTATTGTCGCCATCATAATTTGCCTTATTTTCATTGTTATTTAACCATATTAGCTGCATGCTAACGATTATTATGTAGGTATTATACAACTGTGCTAAGCTATATTGTGACTTGAAGTGCAAGAAAATTCTTATTGAATGATTTTGTTCATTCGTCGCTCACATTTTCTATATGCTGCGGGGTTACGTACACGTATAGAATATCCAACTATCCAAGTATAATTTTAAAAGTGGTTCGATTTAAAATTTATGAATTATTCTTATTTATAGGTTTGCAGTTTGCACTAGAGAGCGTGGCATTTTCATGTTATGTGCTCTTTTCTATAAATCAAACTTTACACGAAGAAATATCTCCTCGTTATTGTTATTTGGTAAGAAAGAGGCATATTATAAACCAATATATAACACTGCTTCACTTTCGCTCAAGGTGTGAGTATTGAGAGATGCCAAGTTGAAACCACTTGGAAGCGTGTCTGCTCCCTTGTGTGTAGTTGATACACAATCAAAAAATAGTGCATGCAGCAGCAGCAGCCACTTAAATATATAATCTAATCAGAAGCCTGTAAGTTGAATTTAAGTCTCATTTACGCAGTTTGTGGCTAGTGAAGTGAAAAAGGCGACCAAATGTCGGTTTTTCTCATGTGACGTATAGTTTACGATGAAATACCACATTATGACACCGCATAATTACCTGGTCAAGTGTAGTGTTTTCTATCTCGACAGCTTGATGAGTTAGTGCGTGTGACCAACAACTGAAACCTAGTTTCGTCAGCACCAGTTTTTAACTTATGTCTTTTGGAAATTTTGTGCATCGTTTGTTCTCATATAGCCCCAAAAATGTATTTTTTCACGTCTTCCAGACATCTCGTCGTTATAACTGTAAGGATTGTTCCAATGCTACTTTCAAATGCAGAAAAAATAAAAGCTTGATCAAATAATTTATTTTGCAGCTAAAGTTTTCTGTAAAGAATGAAAATGATATTTTGTTCTCCATTTTTATTTTCCAGGTACTTCTAGGAGTAACACAGTTCGCTTATCCAATTAGACCAAGCGTTTTACTAAAGCGCTCTCTATTACGACGTCGCCTACTGACCATACCTGGACCTTTTAGACCCAAGCGTCAATTATATCGAGAGGACATTCCTCATCATAGACCACTTACTGGAAATACATACTACTTACATGCTGGCTTTCCCCATCCATCTAGGTGGCACGATGGCTCACAAGTGATTCCACCCAATCCAAATCCTATAACTCATCATCATCTCCATCAGAAACCGGGTTTGCACGATGATCACCGTGATAATAATAATAACCACGACCATCATCTTAATAATCATGTAAATCAGGAACATCAGCATCAATTTATTCATCCGAATCAACCCAATCATCACTTTCATCAGCATCAACACCAGCATCAACATCAGCATCAACATCAGCATCAGCAGCATCATGATGGGCATCATGGTCCTCCAGAGCCACATGCTATTTCAGTAGTGAATAACAAAACTCCCCACTCAGTGAACATTCACAGTTCTATAGTGCACGGAAATGGTGTATTTGGTGGTGGTGTTGTGGATAATAATTTAGGACATCTTATTCCAAGTGCTCCGATTTCTCCAGCAAATCAAGCCAACTTTGATCCTCTTCTCGGTCCATACCAACCGGCCACTGGTAGTTTTCGAAATGCTCCTCGGAAGAAACCTGGAAATAAGCCAGCAAAGCCTCATTCTGAGCCCGAACCACACGATGATGACTATGGAGCTGGTAGAGATTACGGGGACATTCTCAAAGAAAGCCATGTCGGAGTGTCAGACCCAGTGTCTCCTCACTACCCTCCAGAAACTGTGAACCATGGGGCTCACCAACAAAAACAACCAGAAAGAAAGCCTAAAACAATCATTCACTACCATCCAGTCACTGTTGGAAATATCATCAACTTTAACGATGATAACAAGCCTGTCACTGCAAGTCCAAATCCACAAAGTTACGGTCCTCCAGATTATGTGCCAGGCGTTCCCTTAGCGGATAAGGATGCCATGTTATCAATTGCAGAGCCTTTTATAAACTCTCCCTTTAAAACAGTGAATGGTCCCCCTGCGTTTTTGGATTTTTCAAAGAATAATAATATTCAATATGGACCACCTCAGCACGTTCCAGGGGTTCCTATCGGTAATTTAGACCTCGCACCAATGCTTCCCTCCTTTGGCCCACCTGTAAGACCAGAATCAGAGCCTTACGGGGTTGCATTGCCGGTCATAGCTCATTTACATTCAGGACCTCCACGGCCCCATCATCCCCCAAAACATCATAGAGGAAAAGGCAGGGGTTTTCATCAACATCATCTTCATTTGCATCACATTCACCATCCGCCCCCACCAGTTCACGCTCCAGTAGAGCATCCCGGTTACCTTGTTCACGGGCACGCTCCCCACAAAGTTGTTTCCTTCCATAATTCCCACTTTTTAAGCCACTCTCACCATCATCACAAGTCCTTTTGGAGTTGGTGACATTAGTAAGTAGGTACATTACATAAGTATAATAATTATTATATAATGCATTACAATAATATTATCAGGTTTGAGTAAGGTACTTGTACATAAATGTATGTTCGTGGTAGATTATCGTAAATACGACTCAATATAGTTTATTTTCTCTTAATAAGCAATTACCTTAGCTGAGTATGATGCTCTTATTATGATAACTGTGTAGCATGTACATTAAAAATTATTGACGTTTCGTACGTGATAACTTGTCTCAAGTTGAAAGCATAAAAAATCAAGTAGCTACCCATTGAACGCGTCCAATATACGTGCGCATCACTTTTACTCTTCATATTTTTGTACACGAGTTGAGGTACGTAAGTCAAGCTACATTAAGCGTCAGCCTTAAGGGTTAATAGCGGCGATTAGTAAAGGCCTGTTTTTATAAACATGAGATATTTAATTAAGGAAGAACTTTAAATACAGTTGTGTGTGACAGCAGCAGAGTGGGAAGAAACGTTTTTGGGAGGAAGTGGGGATCACTGAGAAGTTACTATACTCCTATGTAATTATTGCAGAAGGGTGGTTTTTATTACTTAAAAATAGCATCCCTACTTGCAACTTACTTACACGACCACTTTCATTCATTCATTACTGGCTTCTCTTATGTCATTAATTTACATTCAATGCAGGAGACTTTTTTTGTAGCAGTAAAAATGGCTGAGTAAAGGTAAAAACTTACGTAAATGCTACTACTGTAATGCAAGCCGAATACTAGGCAAGTTTCACAATAAGTTATTGAATATAAGATAGATACAATGTATAACTGTAGAACATGGAAGAAGCGTTGAAGAATTGGTGTAAAACAGAAAAAGAAATAAAAGAAAAAAATCTCAGTTCGAGGTGGCCACTTGCTGACACAGAAATTTTTACTCGTTTACAATGAAAAAAACTGAAAGACGGTCAGAGATTCTTTAACATTGTACAGGATTTATAACAAATTACAAGGATATGATCAAGTAAATGATGGTGATTGCATTGTATTTTTTACGAGTACTCAAGTGAAATAATGTACGCTATAATTACAATGAAAAGGAAAATGACCACCATAAAAAAACTCAGATATGATGATGATGATGATGATGGCAGTGTGGTGAATGGGAATGGTGGTTGGTATGTATGTGGTAGGTGTGATGAACTACGAACTTATCCCATTTCATCGCAAAAAAATGGAGAAAACTATATCATTAAAAGAAGAAAACAGCATAAGAGGAGGAATCAGAGTGAAGTGAATATATAGGTATACGATAATTTTCTGCAGACAAATAAAAAATGACGACAGTATTATATTACTTTAGTTTACTCACATATATTGCTGATGAGCTATATACTACCTATATACATAGATGGACTTTTGAAATATTTACAATTCATTCAGTGAGCGATGAAATTTACTAAATTCAGTAATGATAGGGCTTGGCAACTTTTTAAAAATATAAATCAGCTCATTACATACAAGTACACACAGCCAGGTAACTGACGATGAGTGAGAGAGAAAGAAAGATGCAATCTGCATCACACGATGTGTTACACAAACAATAACATAAATTCTTCTCTCTCTGTCTATCTATTCTGCTTGAAAAAAAAATATAAGAAAAATTTGTACGAGATTGCTAAAAAAAAACCAATTTATAATTTTAAAATTTTAATAATAAGTACTAACTAGCATAAGCTCTACTTGCTACAAGTATATTATGCCATTTACTACTACTACTACTACTGCGAAGGCTTCAGTAAAATGCATTCTTGCGCTTGCATGCAATTGTTGAAAAATAGCTATCTCTTTATGTCCAACTGTGTCTTTGTGTCACAAAGAAAAATGCTCAGTTCGGCTTAGGAAATGATCTGATGTGTAGGCTGTTCCTTTAATTCTGTAAAGTTTCCTGAGGATATATGCTAAATAGAATACAAAAAAATATAATAATTCATTTGATAATAATTTCTTTTTTTTCTTCTTTCAATTGACAGTAGAGCAGTAGTTTCTTATGCTTTGGTGGGTATTACTTACAAAAAAAGTAATGAACTGCAATAGTTATATGTGCTCACTTTTTGACTCATAATCAGTCAAACGAAAAATAATACAATAATGTGTAATCATCATATGCATTGTGCGCTACATTTATTATTGTTGTGTGTGTGTGGAAGAATGTGTTATAATAGGTGGCAGACATACAAACATGCTCGATGAAAGAAACGGAAAGTGAATCTTGGCACGATTCATCATTTAATATATATATTTTTACAAAAATGTAATACCACTTAGCGTTGGTGTCGTTTTTTCTATCATTTTATTTAACGTCATCATCATCATCATTTTTATTATTACTACTGCTGTTATATATATATTCTAGATAATATTTATTGCGTATATAATGATGCATTATTGGTGGTTTTGGCATTAACTTGCTGTTTTCTTCAGACTTTGATACATGTATTTAAAAGTATAATATACTAGCTACCAACCTTTTTAAAATGCCAGGTAAATTCATACAATTATATACATCTTTGAGTCAGATTATAGATTTACGTAAGAAGAATGTAATTGAACAAAAATGCATTCATTCCCAAAAGCTTCTTCTCGTAAGATTATTTTTAATTTGCATGTTCTGTTGAGCTCTTCATTGAAAAATGTGTACTGGTGTGGTGACTGACAGAAAGAAGTGAACATTTAAAGCTGATGAGAAAAGTTAATCCAAGTATTGAAAATGATTTTGAAAAAAAATATCAAAACATGTTCGAAATGGCTGCTAATCAACTGATAATGAGATGAAATACTCTAGGGGGTCTTCTTAGGGGAGTACAATTTTAAACCTTTATACTGACTAGGTATATGGATGCCTAGAAGGCTTTCTATGAACAAAAAATAAGTAAAGATTTTCTACGGTTTTGTAGTTTTCATTGATTGCTGTCCATCAATTCTTATTATAAATCCATTTTATAAAAAAATACCTGTTAATTTTCAATTCTTTCTGATTACACATTTACATTCAATTAGGGCATAAAAGCGCGTCTGATCATGATCAAATCTATAGTACTTATTGTGAGTATAGTTGTGAGAACGGATATAATGAGCAGGCTAAAATTATGCGTAAGTTTTGCTAATGGGTAAAAAAAAATATAACCGGAAGCAGTCATATTAATTATTACTCAATCTGCATTTTTATATTTATATGGATTAACTCATGTAGTAGGTATGCTCTGCTTAATTGCAATACATCCAATTACAGTCCTGCATAAATCAATACACAATCCATTAAAGTCGGGCTTTCAAAACATCCTAAAATAGCAAAATCACGACAGAGTATATAGGCATTTTTTTCTCTCTGAGCGGCAGAAGTGACAACGACAAGCACATAAACACAATCGAAATTAAACATTATAACCCTACCACCGTGTAATCCAAAACATTACATCCAACTCATGCGTGCATAAATCCTAAATGCATTTTTAGTCTGGTGGATTGACAAACACTTGATTGTTGGCGGTGGGTGATCGTGATTACGTTTTTGAAAATTTTTACACGAAACCACACCGACAGTCAATTTTCATATCAGAATGAGTACGAATTTAACAAGAAAAAATAATTAGGAAGTGCCTACTTTGCTTCTTCGTCAATTGATTAAAAAGTGAGATACATTCTCGTGATTGAAATGAAGTATGAAGACAACAACAATCCCCCATCTTTCGAAAGAAGCGAGATAAAATCGCAATAAAATGGATAAAAGTCACCGAGTAAAAGAGTCATTTCGTTTCGACATTGTTGATTGAGATGCTGACTTGATGATGCTATCTTGCTATTGCTCTTTAAATGATTGAGTGATGTTTGCTGGTATTATTATTGCACATGGAAAGTTATAAAACTGTGTTCAAAAAGAACGCATATAGAGATGGATCGCGAGTAGAAAAAAAAATCTGTTATTGGATCGCTAGAATTTTTGCCAATTTTCCCTGATAATGTGTTTGAGATCCTTACAGCAACACACGCCTCTAAGTACAAACTCAAACAATACTTTTGAGTTTGACGAAAACAAAGTCAGAAATCCATTAAGTCACTTTTACTTCAGCATCACTTTAACTTTTTATTAGAGGATTGACTATCAAGAAGAGTTTTAAAAACATGATTTTATCTACGGTTGCTCCAAACAGCTACTATATACAGAGCTAAGACTGCGTTATAGCGTTTATTTCGTTGGATTAACTACGATTTTTGAATTCGTTGTAAAAGATAATCGTGCCATAGCACAGAGTAGGTCTACGAATGTGAATTCGAAGTAAGTATTTTATAAAGCTCAGACAATATATATAGTCCAACTATATACTATACACACCGCATGCTGGTGAATTTGACTGACAAACAGAAAACATCTTTATTCTGATAATTTTAACCGTATTGTCAATTTGCGGTTGTGTTCTACATTTCATTGTTGGCTATATAATATTATTCTCAAACGACAGCTTTGTCGACACCGTAAAGCTTTCCTATTTACGGACAGCAGATATAGAAATCAAATGACGCGGACATAAGTAGGTAGGCACACATGAATGACGTGTTTCATATAGACGCTTATATTTTGACAGTTTTGTTTTGTGTTGTATCATCATTTTTTTTCTAGTTCTTCTAGTTCTACATTTTGATTTTGAGGATAGTTTGCTCATTGTTTTTAATCGGAATTTGTTCAGCTTTTTGAGACAGATGGAGTAGAACTAAAGTACACACGCACCTTGTAGTTGTAACCGTAATAGTGATGATGATATAATGATGAATGCATCTACAAACTAATTATAAATTTAATTATTATAGTCTAATTTGGACACATGGTGCGTACATATTATCTAC
>JAQIWO010000916.1:0-11707 GCA_034695405.1 Entomobrya muscorum | reverse complement strand
CTCAATTAAATATAATCATCAAAACAATCCGATTACAGCAAATTGCAAACGTTGAGAACAGGTTTCAGAAGTGATGTGAACTTCGATGCGGTGTTTAATGAACAACACCAATGTTAGTATTGATATTATAATAATAACATAGTATAAAGAGTATAGCTAGACTTGCCTATTATCATGCGATGAAATTTTTCCAATTCCTATAAATTAGAGAATTTGGCATATTCAAATTAGAAACAAGTAAATACATGTATTATTACGCGTTTTTTCAACATGGTCAAAATTATTGCAAAATCACACGGATTATGCGTATCATTTATCTGTAAATACGTAATAATTATCTTTTTATGTGAACCGATTTTACTATGTATTTTCTCCATGTTTGACGTGTTTTTTTATTAACATTGCTTTCGTTCACTGGATCTTAACACTACCCATTTTCCTACGGGTATTTTTTGAAACTTTTACTGGAATACACCACAAGACCGGATTTCCATCAGGTGCCAAGTTTCTATACACCTTCAGTAGCGGGCTACTCTCAGTTTCATTTTCCATCAGGTTGCAAGTTTCTATACATTTTCAGTTGCGGGCTCGCTCTTTTACATTTTCCATCAGATGGCATGTTAACATCAGTCATGTTTTCAGTCGCAAGCTAGGATCTTTTTCGTATTTCTTCAGGTGGCAATTTCTATACATTTTCGGTCGCGGGCTAGGTTATTTTTAACATTTCTTCAGGTGGCAAGTTTCTATAAATTTTCAGTCGCACTTTAGGCTTTTTTCCGTTTTCTATCAAGTGGCAAGTTTCCATCCATTTTCCATCAGGTGGCAAGTTTCCATACATTTTCAGTCGCGTGCTAGGATCTCTTTCAAATTTCTTGAGGTGGCAATTTCTATACATTTTCAGTCGCGGGCTGCGGTTTTTTTTACATTTTTCATCAGGTAGCAAGTTATAATACATTTCCAGTCGCACTTTAGACCTGTTTTCATTTTCTATCAAGTGGCAAATTTCTATACATTTTCAGTCGCAGGCTACGCTCTATAACAATTCCCATCAAGTGGCAAGTTTCTTTTCATTTTCAGTCTCATGCTAGGCCTTTTTTCATTTTTCATCAGGTGGCAAGTTTCTATGCATTTTCAGTCGCATGCTAGGCTCCTTTTCATTTTCCCTTAGGTGGCAAGCTTCTATACACCTTCAGTCGCGGGCTAGAATTTTTCTCATATTTCTTCAGGTCTCAATTTCTATACATTTTCAGTCGCGTGCTAGGCTCCTTTTCATTTTCCATAAGGTGGCTAGTTTTTATACATTTTTAGTCGCGTACTTAGATATTTTTTTAAATATCTTCAGGTGGCAATTTCTATGCACCTTTAGTAGCAGGCTACGCTTTTTTACATTTTCTATCAGGTGGCAAGTTTCAATAAATTTTCAGTCACGGGCTTGGATCTTTTTCATTTTCCATCAGGTTAAGAGTCTTTGCATTTAAAATCGTTGTTTATGCTAGTTTTCATTTTGTATCAGGTATCAAGTGGTTTTTGAGCACTTATTTTGACCCGTAGACCTTTTATGCAACTTTTTAAGAAAAACGTCGTCTACATATCACTTTAGTGAATTATATATATAAATTAGGGGTAAAATGGTGAAAACACCATAAAGTTCAATTTTCTGTTTCACACTAATATGTTACTTGCTGAATTTTATCCCTGATATTAAGTTGCCGCAGGGCAAATGGTATTATTAAATATTTGACCAGTCATTAAACAAATTGACAGAAATAAATATGGTTTTCTGATTTTTCGACCTAAAATGTTCATTAAAACATGAATTACTCAGAAAGTAGACAATGTATTTCATGTTTTAGTTTTGCGCCATGTAGATCTGTTCAATTTGAATTTTTAAAGTCCAACTTCGTAAAGAAATATTGACGTAAACCTGAGTTATGCCTAGTTATATAAGTCAACTTTGGAATTTTTATGAATTTTTATATTCTAGACGATGTTTCTCCTTCTGTATCAGTTTAATTTCAAAAGCGAACATTACGTTATGAAGCGCAACGTTTAATCTCTAGAACATGTAATTTTTGGAACAATAGTATGTAAAATGTGGGCACAATAATGATGCAAACTTTTGTGACAAGTTAGCTCAAAAGTGCCACCAAATTTTCGAAAGATCATAACTTCGGCATTAGGGACATTTTCAAAAAACTAATAATATACGTATAAGCTCTTCTTATTGGCTTTCTAAATTTACCTCAGTCACACAGATATACTACTGTAAGCCGACACAGTAAGGCCCTGAATCATGTCTGCCGGCCAAAGTGAATATCCTACAAAGACGAACTCCTACTGAAATGAGAATCGCGTTAAAACGCATTTCTTCTTCTTTTGATGAGTACTTTTTAAACTTTAGGTGTACTTTTATTTACTTTTTTATTTATCATCTTTCCATACTTGTCAATTCAACACGTCACTTTTATTTCGGTACGATGGGTGCAAATATGCATAATATTATTTCCACTCTAAAGATGTATTCAATCTTAATTGGTATCCGTAATGGACAGCAAATTGAACCATAGATGGCTTATGATTTCGTTTAGTCGGCGTAACTTTCCGTGTACAAAAAAAGTGTGCGTACCAGCTGAGCTTGGCCACGCTCTGAATTCCGAAAGCTTTCGACTTTTTCCATTCTGTTTTTTGCAAACAGTAAGTCGATACAAGATACAGGTCAAGTTCTAAGATGGGATCTGACAGTTCCTGCAACGGTTAAAAATCGTTACATCGTTACAATTTCAATGCGAAGCATTACATGTTACATATCATTTGAATGGGATTTTACCTTTCAAATTTTGGAATTTGTTTCAACTTTTCACCGTTTTACCGATTTCGAAATATTTCAGCGTTTGGCCCCTAAGTTTCGAACGTTTTCGATTTTTAATTTAATTATTCTGATGTTTGCAAACAAATACCTTACATAAAATTTAAATTTATAAGCCCTTAGTACATGCAGGCATTACTTTCTTACTTGCTTTCACAAGGCATTTATTAATACTGCAATTGCATTGGGAATAAAAATAGTACACTTGTTTTTAAGCACGATGAATTGCTATTGGAACTGCAAATACATGAAACGAGTACGGGTACGAGTAAAAAATCATGCATGCATAATGGTTTAGCTCAAAATTCAGGTGGAGAACTTACGTTAGTAATAGGCCGCTTTTAAAATTTTATATTTCTGAAAGTATATACTTCAATAGAAGATAATAGAAGTGTGTTTCTCACAAGAGTAGCTATGTTTCCTTTGTGTTACCGGATATTTAACAAAAACCATTAACTAATGTATACAAGTTGTTAGTTTAATCAGAGCAGTGGTTCTTGCTCGCATTTATTGACCGCTTTTTATATCATAATATTATTACATATGTTACATTACAAATGCGGTGGTAACTACAAGTATGTGCTCACTTGCCATTCATAGATATATGCTGACAGATTTATTTCTTCAAGGAAATCAATCTCACTAAATAATATACTCATGACAAATAATGCTTGTTATATTTAACAAATACAACCAAATGAAACATTTAAATCGATTCGAAACGAAAAGAGAATTCGTAAAATAAGTTGTTAATCTATGTAATCAGAGCTGTATACTGTATAGCATTACATCGCTGAATACATCAGGTGGAGAAAGTGGAATTGGAGATTGAATGACTCGCATTCGTAATACTTACGGCACTGGATTTCTGGGAAGTAAAGAAAAAACGCACTGCGGAACTCGGTAGAAACACAAAAGCTTCAAATTCTAGCCCTGTTTTACTTTGCCAAAATATTTAGTTTCTAATTAAATTGAATGTTGCTTCAATCATGTGACAAGCAATTCATTTACAATCCTTTTAATATTAGCTGCATGAGACTCAATGAAAAGAAAATTTTTTTGAACGAGCTCACTTTTCATGGCCATGTGTTTCATGTATGACAAGATTTAATAAAAAAAGGCAGGTTGAGAATTCCCTTCCAATTATAGGACTTTTCAGTTAACACGTTATTCTATACGATCATCAACATCAAAGCTTCTCTGCAGCGCCCCTGCTGACTACCGGCGTATGGGTCTCCACCATACTGCTTCAAGCTGTCCAAAAATGTTGGGAATGGCAACCTTGCGGACTCCCGTCTACAGCCATGCCAAATATTCAGATAAAATCTTCAGAGAGAAAAGAGGGCGGATTTTACTTCCACCTTGAATACATCTTAAGTGTGATATTATAGTAAAAGAAAAGATTGACCTAACAAAATAATTATTACGTTCAAAGAAAAACATTTTTTTCACCACTACCCATGTTTTCTAGTAAAGTCGAATCGGGGAAAGAAGTTTGCATACATGTAGACTGCGAACATTCCAAAATATCATGCATAATGTTGCCAGATCAAAAGCGACAGATAGTAATCCCTTCTGAACTCCTTCCATTGACATCTCAATCATTGAAATAGACTCCCATTCTCTGGATTTTCAATCAATTATTAAATTTGAAGGATCCCTAGGGTAACCTTTGATAAACACTACCTTGCATTTATTTTAATGTTTGCTGACTCCGTAAAAATGAAGACAACCAATCTGTTTTGTTAACGGCTAATTTCTTAGATGGAAAAACTGATCAACGGATTTTTAAGTTACCAAATTCTGATGAGTGGGTCACTTTGTTTTGATTATCAGTAATAATAAGTAATGAGTGAGCAATATTTTAATAAATAATGTTTAAAAATACCTGCGTGGATGAATTAGTTTTCATAACAATAATTATTGGTGATTTTTTGCGCATATCCTTTCGAAGGATGAAAATGATTTTTTTTACCTATTTCCTGTAATATTCTACCGGCATGAATCGTTGTGCACACAACACATGAATAATCCAATCCGCAATTAAATACCCAAGACGTAAACCGGATTTCAATTTTACAATATACATGCTATCCTGAACTCCGCCTACAATCATTTAATGATCTTCTCTGGAATGGTTAATGTATTTTGTGTACACAAATTTTTAAAGCGTTCAAAATACACTAAGTTGTGTCCAGATGAGCATGTTTTTAATATCTTCTTGTCTCCAAAACTGTAACTGGCAGGTCCTTGCTATTGGTTTGTTTAAAAAATACATGATGAAGTCGTCTGATGCCTGATATGACCGCAGCATTGACATTAACATTGACTCATTGACTAGGAACACAGACACCTAATATAATTTTACTCTGCATTTTATTTTAGATCTACGAGCAATATTATTTTTTAAGCAGATAAAATTCTATGGCTGTTGAATATTTCGATGTGGTGTGTTCGAGGATATGGTCGGCTTATGACGTAGAAGCAAAAACTCTTTACACAGACCGTGTCCGTGTTGCAGAAAGGGCTGTGGTTTACTTTGCTTAAAGGAGTGTCAGCGGAAATTGGGCAAGTAATGAGATTTTCATAAAAGTAATACGATTTTAGTTTGGATTGACTAAAACTTTGACAGTTTATATCAATGAACAGGTTGCTATAACCAGCGGCATAAACCTTTGTCCATCTTGCTTCAATCGAATTATCTGTACTAAGGTTGATTACTGCTTCACATTGGACCTTGGACCTGCAAAAAATAGAAATATTAGTAGACAACATCTTTGGTTTTAGTGAGCCCCAGTTTGTAAGCGAGAGCTAGTATGGCTGCATTTTAAAATAATTCAGGTGCAAGCTTCTATGAAAACTGTCCTAAATTGTTGCAATTTTAAACATCAGTAAATAAAATGCAGTCGGAAAGAAGCTAGAAATTTGTTTTATCAATGTACTTGATTTTGTTGGTTTTAGTTCAACGCCAGGAATATTAAATCTTGCAATTATATAGCTGTCGCATTGGGCAGGTGAACTTAAGGCAGATGTCGCAGGGCTATTAAAATGATATATTGTGATGCATTATAATTACTTATCTAAAATATGTGCGCTTATGCATAATGGAAACTTTTTAATTATTAATTAGCTGTTGTTGTGCAGAACCCAAAGCTTTCACGTCTCTGAATTATGACGATGATGGTGGTGATGGAGATGACACCGAGTCCATCCAGTTCGGAACAGACAGTGTGGTGTCCATTTATCAAAGGTCCTACTTGGTGTCCTCTTTCTCAGCTTCATCGCCAAGGAAAGCGCCGTTTGGTAGAAGTTCGGTGATAAAGTTGACCCCGCCTTCCACTCTCCGATGATGATGTGTTTGTGGAGTACAGTACACGCGCGTTTGTGCGTTATTCTTTGGTATTGAAAACATCCTAAAAATTAATAAGCATTAAATATAAGCAGTTCCTAAATAGTCATCAACATATATAAAAAATCAAATTAAAAGTATTTGTAGGGAATCAGCAGCATTGAAGATTTAATGACAATAATTTTAATCAAGAGAGCAAAAACAAAATATGAACAGCCTATTTATACATTTAAACATTAAATATGGACTTTGAGTATGAACGATAACGAACTAATTCCCTTTTATTAAAAGCCGTCGGTACTTAAAAAATCCAAGAAGATTACAGGATACCGAGTAAATTTTTGTCTGTGTTTATGTGTGTCTGTGTTTCTTTACGTCCGCACGATAAGTCGAGAACGCTTGATCCGATTTCGACCAATTCTGGTATGTAAGTTTATAGGGTCATAGGTCATATGAAAGAAGCCTAATGACTTTCAGCTAAATCGGAGAAAGTTGACAGTTACATGTCAAAACTTAATACTCGTTGTATAGGGCATGCGATGTATCAATCTAATCAATCGAAATGGATTTTAATATTAATCATTTTCCGTAAAACACGGTTAAAATTTTTGCAATGGTTTTAACAGTAAATCGACTTTTAATATTTATAATTTAAAAACAATATTTTACATATTTTTAATTTTTATTTATTTTGAAAAGTAAACTTGCCGGCGAAGCTCCTGCTTTGATACCACAAATAATATATTTAACAAACGGCACTTTAATAACGGGTTTGTCGGTTTTATTTAACATGGAAATCTATAAATACATGATCACTGGTTATTGTAGTTAATCAATTACCCAGGAAACTAAGACGTTTAAATGATCTATTCACTCTCCGGGTGCGATTGCATAGCACCAGTTAAAAGCGTCGCCAAAATGATCCACAACAAGAGATGATTTGTACCTCAAAAACCATCATGTCAATTGCAATAAAATTCTTCTGTATGAAAAACTTTAAAAGATTTTGAACTTCATCTTTTTTTAAACATTTGAAATTCCATTGTGAATTACATACAATTTTAATGTTTAAAGAATATTTATTATTTTATTTGTTATTTATTTCATTTATTTATTTAGGCAACCCATAGGCTCTTTCTCGTCCATGACCCATAGAGCACCAAATATCATACATATAATTCAGATATTTAAGAATATATAAAGAATATTTAAGCAAAACATTAAGGCGAGAAGGGGATTAAGGATGTTGGAATGTGTCTCAATTGAAACGGATGCAAGTAAATAAGAATAGCATTTTTTTTAAAAATATTTCATCTGATAAATTAAGCGATATTATAAGCTTTCCAACATAATACATAGATTAAGCCCGGCGTAAATTATTATGTTTTTCTGCACTATGTAAATTTCCTCAACACTTTTTTTTGGTATTTCTTTTGAATACCCGGCTGCTACTTTAGAATGATACCGTACCTTTCCGTACATTAACAGTACTTAATTGCTCCATCTAAAGTTTCGATAACTTAGTTTTGAAAGTTTTTTGTTGAATTTTAGTAAGCCCTAATTTTAAAACGAGAATTAGTACGGCTACATCTAAAATTTATTAGCGTGCAAGCTCCCACGCATATTCCATGTAAAAATTCCAGTTGCAGTTCAGTAGTTTTTTAGGAATACGCGAATTTTAGTTAAATAACTATTCGAGGAAGATAACATATTGTAAAATTACATTCTTTCTGATTTTTTAAATGCTTTACTATCGTTCTGTGTGATGACTTGTGATTCTGATTTTTTTCTCTGATTCCTGAATAAATATGTGAATAATGTGAAGTATTTCTTTGTTTCCTAATATTCAAGGAAAATTAGTAATTCTGTAAAGTATTTTTTAAACAAAATATAGCCGAAAAAAGATTTGAAAATAGCATCAGCATTCTACCTGATTTAATTTTAATTTTAGTACAACGCCAAAATAAGTAATTCTTGTAATTAGGTTAGCATTCATAGAAGAGATAACATTTCCATTATTGTGACTACATTCAACACTTAAGGAAATGATACAAATTGCAAGTATTATACACCTCAATTAGGTGCACTTTTGCAATATAAAAAATATATGGCTGGCTGGTGAAATAGTCTATTTTGCACCACATTTAGGTGCAATTTTGCAAAATGAAAATGCGTCAATGCTGCTGCATGCTGTCCAGAGTCCAAGGTTTTTAATGGCTAATAAAAGAATTTAATTAAGTTTTGGGATAAAATGAAGTTACAAAACTTTACTTAAAATAACTTTAGGAGTACATTGGCATTCTACTTCCCGGTATTTCTCAATTATAAATGCACGTACGTACGTACGTGGACTATCCTTTAAAATAATAGGAAATCTGCTGATTAAAAAAGTCAACAACAAGTATTTACAAGACAGTTTATTTCATTGCAAAAACTATGTCAACGATATGCATGAATTATTGTGTATCCCTAAAAATTCTGGCATAACACATCCCAATTTTCTGTCAGACTTCCTTTCACAATTCCTCACCATCGTACTCCATCAAGCTGGTTGACTGATCTGTTGACTGACTCTGCCTACTAAAATTATTATTACAACTTGGAGGAGTGCGCTCCTCCAGTTTCTCTGCAGATATTATTTTCCCTTTACGCTACGTCCTCCAAACTCGCATTTTTTAAATTGTGTTCGTTGCGGAAAGCACCTTTTCTCCTCGAACTACTAACTCGGAAAACTTAAGATATTAGTATCATCATTTTACTTGATTTTTTTATGTTTTAGTGCAACGCCATCAATATGGACTCCTGTAATTTTGTAAACGATGGCACCAAAAGGTCATATCCATGTCTGCTTCTGAGGTGTTAAGATTAAAGGTGATAATATAGAAAGTGTTTAAAGCAAGAAATATTAACTGCATGTCGTGCTTTCCAGGATTAATTAGAAGGCAAGATCAAATGATTTGATGGACTGGTAGAGTGGAAGTAATTGGTTGTGGAACCTAAATTGACAACTTAAGGAGGATACAAGTAGAGATTCGGTTCCAAGATTGCTGACCAAATCCATGTATTCTATTATTAAATTACGCGACATAAATATACCGTAATAATATCTCAATCTGTATGGCTTGTGTTAGGTTAGGTACACAATTTTGGTGCTGGTTTAGTGCGCCGTTTTAATGTATTTTGTAATTTATCCAGCAAGTTGAAAGAGAAAGCAATAAATTTCTGAGAAAGTATTGTTGTATAAAAGGGAATATGGTGTGTACTTGGTTTCCCGTTGCCGTTTAGATAGATTGACGTCTGGTAAAACTTTGCAGCAACAACAGCAAAAACCGTAACGATTAAGACGGAAAATAATTGGAGGAGAAGGATCATCAAGATAAGTCATAGATGCATCAAATTTTTAGTCCCTTTAATAATTTTGTTAATTTATAAAAGAATACAATACATTCAGAAAATGAGGGTAAATTATATAAAGAATATTTTGCTTTACCGAATATGAATATGATAATAATGAGCATGAATAAAGATGAAAATGAATTATATTGGCAATTCTAAAATATGTTTAGGGAGACATATTTTGGTGGGTGTAAGCGGAGATATATCATCATCATTAACTAAAATGTTACGTGTGGTGTTTTTAAATTACCTGTAAAATAAATTCTATTCAAGAAGACACGTATGAAGAAATTGTTCCTTATTAGTTTGGGATTATTGTGAAAGAATATTATTTAATGTCAGCCAACACTCTTGTTCATATTAGTAGTGTTTGTTAAGCGCCAAAAATAATATATCTTGTAGTCTGCTGACCATTTCGACGGACAGATTAGTCTGATGATGGTGTGTGTCACAAAGCAAGAGATCAAACACACGCAATAGTGAAATTATTTTATTTATTATTCTTGACAATTTGGAAGACTTTTCTTCTTGGTTTTGACTATCTTGGCAATTTAAATGTATTTTCTGCCTTGCTTTTTTTAATTGGGAATGAGTTTGAAGGTCCTTTGCTCTCCCCTCCACTATTTGTCTTGCTGTTTTAATTACAAACATTCAAAGTATTCTTCCCGGAAATGTGTTCTTCTAAATACTAGATTTTGGACGTACTTTAAACGTAAATATGATCACCACAAAAATGTTAGTAATAAAAACTCGATAATTGGCTCTGTAATTTCAGTAATAAATTATTTAATTGCAACAGAAGGCTAGATCAGAGGGAACAGGTCCAGCTTCCAAATCTTAATCGCAGATGTCAATGGTGGTACCTTTGGGAAAAGTCACTTCTTCTCTAAATATTTGGAAGCTTTAAGAAAGCTGTAGTAGTAATCGCTACGAATTTCTTTAGTTGGCGTCTTCTGAAAACGCCTATCACAGCAGCTGCGAGATATAAGGCACAGACGATGGTCAATAGACGAAAGGTCAATCAGACGTTGATCCTCTCCTCCTTCCAAGTTTCTACCAGTAAAGGTGGTGGACTTGCTTCTTGAACCATTGGATTGTCCTATTGTCGTTGTGGCGATAGAGTTATTTAAAATAAATCAGTAAGATTGTAATTTGCAAGGCCCCTATTATTCGCTGGCAACAGTTTTTCGCATTTCGGTATGTCGAAGTTTCATTTTTTATAAGCAACGATGCAATATAATTCAATTAGTTTTAAAAACTTTGCATTCACTTGTGTCCAGTGTCTCATGTAGTCAGTTACTGATTGTGCCTCATTAATCTATGATTAATTTGTGAGTACAGCAACTTCTTTTATTTTTGTACAATTTAATTTCTTAATTTCTAAAAAACGTAAATACAATGTTGTCGAAAGGAATTTAGAAATTATCATCATGCATTGTACTAGGTTGTGTTAGTTTTGTTGATACAAAACCATTTACATTAAATATTCCAATTTTAGAACATATAGTCATGTAAGGTGATTGAGTACTAACGAAGTGTAACAAATACAAATAATTAAATAAACAAATAAATATCGTGCAAATGGGAAAATGCACTTATGTATGTGCACTTTTGCTGGTTTTAAATGCATCGATAATTTCTTCATATTGTCTAGTGTCCAGAGCTAATAAAAAGATAATACTTAATATTTATTTTACAGAAGGTTACTTCAAACGTATTTGGACATGTGGTAGCATTCTACTGCCTAGTTTTTCTCAATGTTTTAAGTACGTACAGAGACTATTAAATTTAAAATCGTAGGAAAAAAGCTTACCAAATTAAACGACAGTTGAACACGGATACTTTAGTTCTTCAAATCGTGTTCGAGAGGCTATGCAACTACTGTTATGACGAAAAATGTCGTTAGTTCTTTGCCGCCTTTTCAAGGATTGTTAGTTTTTTATACATAAAGTGTCGTTTTATCTGGATGTCATGGTGATTGTTAATTGGCATGATTAATAACGCATTAAAATGCTATGTAATGTGTATGATAATACGAAAAGCAACCTTAGAGGTATACAACTTCTGCAGATTTAAGGGTGGTTTTCGCGTTTTCA
>JAQIWO010000915.1:0-11708 GCA_034695405.1 Entomobrya muscorum | reverse complement strand
CTGTGAAAATACAAAAGGTACTACTGTTATGTCACGATGTTCAGTCCGTTTGTGCATTTCTTGAATTCTTTCTAGTTTACTGTCTGAGGAAACTTGTAATTCATTTGAAAATAGTTTTGTAAATCTCAGTAGGTGTGTTTAATAATATCTGCTCATTGTTTAGTAGAATTAACCTCCTCACTTTTCATAACATGAAATTTAACGGAAAGTTGGGTGGATAAAGAGGTACATGTAGTTTTATTTTTTTACGTAGCTGACAGTGTCAGAATTTATTGATAAGATTGTGTTTCTCCGTCCATCTGTCAAAGCGAGAACGCCCTCTTATCTGAACGCGTTAACCTATTTGAACCTGCCTAAATGTGTACATATTATGTTTTCTGGGCTAAGCAGTCTGTTGACATGTTTTGCACAAAAGGTAAGGTTTTCGAATCACGGTCCCATCACGGTTTTGAACACATATAGAATATATATTTCTAGAATACCGGAAATCTTTGTATCGATTTTCAGGTAAATTTGTAAATTCTCCCTCGTGCAACTTTTATAACAACATCTAGTATAAAAAATTCAAGAGTTTCCTTCGTATTCTCGTATTCGTATTTCGCTATTATATTAGCATCCTTTCCATCTACGTATATTTATATCACGTTTAGGTTTTCTTCCATTTTAGACATTTTAGCTGT
The DNA here is from genome assembly GCA_034695405.1 of Entomobrya muscorum. Lineage (NCBI taxonomy): Eukaryota > Metazoa > Arthropoda > Collembola > Entomobryomorpha > Entomobryidae > Entomobrya > Entomobrya muscorum. The sequence continues at coordinate 11,028 of JAQIWO010000915.1, read as the reverse complement.
ATTCACCGTAGTAGAGACTTTCCAAAACACGGGATCTAGAGAATTCGAAATTTAATTTTACACAAAGTAAATTTGTTAGGACTCTGTAACTTTTTGCAAATTAGATAACAACAGAAAGTTGTCAACTCACAACTAAAAAGTTTATTTCTGTTCAGCACTTTTCAAACCTTATTTGTCGGGACAAACTTGCCAGCTTGTCATATAAATGGGAACAGCCTTGCGACTTTTGAAAAGAATTCAAAGAATGAGCATGAGATTCAGAAGAATTTGTTAACAAATAGATTTGAGATAACTTTCAATTAAAAGTATGCTTTATACAATCAGGCAATATTTCTTCGACTAGATCATGCTCAGTTTATTTTTTTAGTCGACGACAGTTTTTAAACTATGCATAAATAAAGATGTACTCAGTCGCTTTCCTCTGAATTGTAAAGTAGAAACTAATACTCTATTTAATTTGCGATTCAAAGCATATTATGAAAAATGTTTAATTAAAATATTACTAAAATAGAAACTTCATAATATTTCCAACGCAATACATTTAAAATCCTCAGAGTGCTTAAACCACGATAGTCTAAAATCTACGAAGAAAACTAATTAACTGTTTTACTTGGCGTCATCATAAGTATCGATCATAATATTACATTTAAGTAGTACATTGTAGTCCTAGTCGCACACATAATTAATACACGCTTGGACGATAATCACAAACTTTTCTTGATTACTACTCTTTGCTCCTATACACCAGTGTGCAAGTGTGCTCATGACAGGAGCATATAACTCAATTCCCTTGAAGTTCATTTACAACACATGAGTCAGAAGCTACTAACCCTTTTTATGAAGTCATCAACTATGGTGTGGAGGATTTTTAATTAACAAAGAAAGTGGCACTTCTTGCGATAAAAGTGGAGCGAGAAAATGAAATGATCATGCTCAACTAACTAACTGAGCTTTGCTGGTTTTCTGGTATTTATACGTCGACAACCTAGTCACTAGTCTGACATGTAGTTCAGTCGGTGGCTGTAAATAATATTGTGAAAAAATTCGTGTCAATTGTTCGCTCAACCGGATTGATCAACTTTTACTGTGAATTTATTGCCACGATAACATAGTCTCAAGGCTTGTTAAAATTATACTCTGTCCAGTTTATGAAATCCGAAACCTTTTCTTTACTATTATGCAATTTAGAACGACTCATCTTTCCTCACAGAGGATTGTGCGAGTACAACTAAAAACTAGCAAGGATATTTTAGGTACGTTGAAAATCACAACGAACGGAAATTTAGAATAAGAATGCATAGCAACGCTACTGCCAACTGCTGAAGGTTGCTTAGAATATGAAAACTCTTTCATTTCAATATATTTTTTTTACATATGACAAGATCTATAGGTGATCCTACATCATAAGTATTTGAATGATACCTAAATGTTAATCGCTCCAGAATGGTACGAACTTCTAAAATTTAAATTGTACGTGAAACGTGTTTTAATCATCGCTATATCAATAATATGTTGAGGGCACTGTGAGACAACAGAAATATAGCCCAGGGTACTTGATTTCTCTTTCATCATTTTAGTTGCAGCTTCCCTTTGAAAAAAATTGTGTACAACTCACAGTCAATTAAATAAGCTTTAAAAAGACAATAGTCAATAGTGAAAATGGATTCAGTAAACATCAAAATTAAAGCAAATGGACCACGAGACAAAAAAGCAACATTTAATGACATGACTTTGATATGAGTCATTGACCTTCTCATCTTCCACTTTATGGAGTCGTAGACTAAAGTGGAGAACAAAGAGTATTACAATAAATCGAACATGAAACAAAACTGAAAAAAAATATCTCAAAGAGAAAACACTAAACATTTTTTGTTCAATTCTAAAATACAAAATTTTTACAGTAACGTAGTGCCAAGCTTTCAAAAATGTTTTTTCTAAAATGGTGAGCAACTTCAAAGGACAGTACAATTTGTAACTTAAGTGCAATTGTACATACCTAGTTGAACTGAAAATAAGTAGTGCTCAGTATTTTTGAGAAATTCAAACAAAAGCTTCGTAAAAATCTGCTTCGTGATGTGCATGTGTGCTTAGCAGGTCACATGTACACAATACAGAATCAGAAGACTTGGTAAGAAAACATAGTGAATCATCAAATACATTTTTATGTTGAATACACATCCCATTTGTTGTACTTTGAAATATATAGTGTCTTATCCGATCACAAAAGTAATGACAACTGACGGTCAATATTATTTATTCGCGATAAGTTACGAAGCATATATATTAGTTTATTATTTATACACATTACATACATGCTTCAAATCCCATCTCATTATTTTCATTTACTGCAAGTTAAATAACAAAATTTATGGTGAAAACTCAATTTTCAATGTCAACATGTCACAGTGCAATCGAAACTACTATATTTCCTTGCTTGGCCACCTGAGCCTCGCAAATGACCATCTTCAACAAATAAGTAGAAATGCTCTCGCTATTGATTGCTTTTCCATTCCTCCAACTCTCCTCCTCGAGTCACCTGTGTGGCAAGAGCGTATTGTGTATATTGCTCGTCTGCAAGATGTGCTGTTTTATTTTTCAATGCATTCAAGATTGATTCGCAGAGTCAGAGAGAGAAATAAAAAAACAGGTTGGGGATCACGAACACGAAAATAAATAAAAATTGCAGCTGGAAAATGTGAAAGAAGAGGAAACCCATGGGAAATCAAATCGGGGTTTTGCGGTATTGAATGGTGTACAAAAGAGGAAGTGAAAAACGCTTGCTTGGATTCATATGTACAACTCTCTTTTTTATTACTGCACAATCGTCATGTACTATTTGCGCTATTGACATTTCACAATCGCATTAACCGCTCCGGCTTTTTTCTTCGCCTGATGATGACTTGACGATGTATTCTGTAGAAAAATTGAGTACAAAATGGGATGAACCTGTAAAATACAGCACGTACATTTTATATATAAGCATAAGCACCTAATAATGTGTAATAGAATTTGCTTGTTCTGCTGAACAAGTGGTTCGATTTGGGTTGCGAAATCACGACTATACTCACATGGCTCCAATTTCTTCCCAATCGAATTCTTCTCTTTTTTCCCGTGTTTTTATAAGGAATGCGGCTGTGGGCTTTATTTGGAAGTCGATACCTTTGTTTCCTGTTTCAAACGATTCTGGGTGCATGCCCCTAGTCTCTAGTCAATGCAACTAGCGTCATCTAATAACTCAGTCTGCCCTTTGAAACACTTAACCTTTTGAGTGGGAGAAAATAAATTAAATTACAGAACGACTCCGTTCGATCGACTGAAGCATAAAACTAAAAAAATACAATAATATTCGGCTTGACTGTAGACATAGTTGCGAAATCAAAGGAATGAACGTTCCATGATAACAGTTTTCCAGAGCTTTCTCTTGGAGTTGAAAAGAGTGTAGGAGAGAGCAAAAATCTTCTTTTTTTTTTGATTTGCGGAATTACTCAAGTGAAAAACAAGATTGTTTTTATTGCTTTTTTATTCGTGACACGTACACTCACAAGGCAATACCATTAATATGTTGTTTGTGTGTGAATATTATGAATTTGGCATTAGAATTCAAAAGCCTGAAAATAGGCGGCGAAATGAATAAATTTTTATTGCATTTGGAATTCAATAAAACACGAGCTTATCGAACGTTTTCTATTCATTTTTTTTTCAGGTGAATGCAATGAAAGAGTACGTATAGAAGTGGATTCTGATTGGGAATTTGGTAATCATCGATCATCATGGGTGACTATGAACGTGTCCGACTGGTGACACTGGGTGGTCCAAGTGTTGGCAAATCTTCTATAGTGAAACGCTTCCTGTTTAACAATTTTACAGACAAGTACAAGCCCACAGTTGAAGACCTCTATAGCCATGAGTATGATTTCGGGCAGCTAACATTAAAAGTTGATATTTTGGACACTGCTGGAGATCACCAATTTCCGGCAATGAGACGTCTGTCAATCGCCACTGCACACGCCTTCCTCATCGTCTATTCTGTACATAACCGGGAAAGTTTTGAGCTTGCAAAGGTGTTTTTTGATGAGATTCAGGAACAGCGCGCCGACTTTCAGGAAACTCCTATTGTGTTGACAGGGAACAAAACGGACTTACCCTTGGAGAGGAGAGAGATTCACAATGATGAGGTGGCTGACTGGTTGGAATGCAGTTGGCCAACGCTCAAGTGAGAATTAGAGACTATTTTATTATTTTATTGAGCATTTGAAAATATAGTAGATAGTTTCCTGATATGTTGGCTTACCTTGGATTTGTAGAGTGAAAGCGGTGGAATGCTCAGCGAAGGATGATCACAACATACGAGACGTCTTCAGGAGTTTCCTTGCCCTGTCAAAGATCTCCTTCGAGAACTCAGAAGACCCTTCAAATTTAAAACGTCGGTCAAGTGCTCATGCCGGTTCAAAGTCACCATGCCCCGGCACACGGGGCAGTATTTCAATGCAGGGTAGTAGTGGAAGCGGAAGTGGAAGTCCCTCCCATGGTGGAGCTGCTGCTTCGTCCTCTAGTGGAGGATTCTACAATTTTCACGGAACTCCTCCAAAAACTCCAACCAGTCCAGGAGGACCGTCCTCGTACCAACAGTTTCTCACTGAAGATAGCGCGCTCTCACCCGGTGGAAATAGGAATAAGCCGAGGAGTCGGAGTTTGATCAGAAGATGTAGTAAAAAAGTTAAGCAGCAGGTGAGAGATGCTAGTACAGGACCAGGAGATTGTCAAATGACTTAGTGTACTCGTTAAGGATTATGTATAAGGCTATTTTATTATGATTAGTGTAATAAATTTACAATTAAAATTGGGACGAAAAAAAAGAAAGCACCCAAAGCTAAAACACTCATCCTACTTGTATATTATGTGTATAAAAATTGATACTACCTAAAGTTACATTAACATTAACTCAGAATAGATATCAATTTCACAGAATTACAGTAAATTTATTGCAAAAGATTGGTAACAAGTGCACGTAAGTATTATAGCGTAGCATACAAGCTCGAAACTCGTAAAATGTAGAACCACCCTTAATTTTTTTGATTAAATGATCTAAAATGGGTTGTATGAAAGTCAAAATTGTGTTTTTTGGGAGCTGAAGCTCTAGTTCTATTCCAATCATATTATATAGTAGCAATGTTTTAATGTCAGAGTTTACTCGGGAGTTGTGTGCGAAATTAATATTTTGGTTAGCTTAGACCAGTCACCTCATTAAAGAGCTGTAAATTATTGTCGACCAACGTGGTTGTTCAGGAAAAAAGGAATACGCCAATTTGTAGTACACTCAATGTTGACGTTATTAATGTTGACGTTTTCATAATACATTGTAAGTTACTGTAATATAATATAAGATTACACTTATGTACTTTATTGTAATTTCTTATCTACCTGGCAATATAAGACCCGAGAAATAAATTCACAAAACCCATAACCCTATCCACTATCACTGGGCCACGTAATACGTGATATTATAGATAAGGGCAGCCGGATATATTTCTAGGTCTTTGTTAGGTTTAGATATATCTACCGTATTCTCATTGTCATCGAACAAACAAAAGAAAGTAAATATTTTAGTAACTACGATTTCAAAATGAACTCAATTCAAAAATGGAACGGTATATAAGTACACAAACATAGGTGCATATGATGAATATGACAACTACCGCTGGATGATAAGTTGTATAAAAATAATTACATACTTGAAGGTTACATTGCACAATGTATGTGATTAGTTGTATAAATGCGTATACAAATGTGTAGAATCAATTACTACGTAGCTACCTTTTTGGTGATTTTTGAATTGCATAGCTATGACAACAATTTAATAAAACTGTTTTCAGAAGAATGTTTATCTACTTGTTTGAGTAGAGAGAGATTTGATTTGATGCATTCATCTTACTCTTTGAGGATTGTTCATGGAAATTGATAGAGAACATGGCAAGGGAAGACTTTCATTTATCTCTACTATATTATTTGCTTCGTATTGGTATGCAAGCTTATATTCTAAAAACGATAATATATTGAAACTCCCCACAAGCACGTGTATACGGCAAACAGTATCAGATCAAATTTCTCAACTTTGACAAACAAGAACATCAACATTCATCTGATTAGTTTAAATAGGTATACAAATTTACTAATGATAATGAAACATTATTTCAAGCCACTGACCACGAAAAGAAAACAGGTTCAATAACAACGATTTTGTGCATAAATAACAAACATATGAGTTTCCAAACATACAATACTAAATGTTAATGAATATTATTACTATGATTACTCATTCTACTAGTTGTATAAAGTGGAAGTAAGTTCTTTAGGAATGCGTGTGTAAGTTCATGCTCATTATGCATATTGTTATGAAAGTGATAATAGTGATGTGGAATGCGGTTGGCATCTACGTGGAAACCCTTTTTCCGACGATGTGCTCCTGTGTTATTCATAGGTATTCTTGCTTCTTAAGTAGCGCTCAGTTACTATGGGATTCCTCGTGGCGTCTCTCTGTCTCATGGCTCGTTAACTTTCGAACGATTATCTCCAAACTTGGTATGAAAGTTACTTTGGAGTAGAGTTCAAGGGTCAAAAGGTTTTATGGTCATATAAGGGCAACGTTTTAATTCCGGTTGCTCGCGGAGTATTACAAAGTTTAATTCCTTTTCGTTTAGTCCAACAATGTTTTTAAAATCTTTCAGTGAAGATAATAACATCAATATTTATATAAGCATCTAAACGAGATAATGGACGTAGGTTTTGTAAATAATATTATAATATATATTATAAATACATATATATAGCAATTAGTGTATATGTATTCTAAACTTGACTTATAGGAAAGGTCTACCTAACTGTTTATCAATTTATCATTGGTATTATATGTTATGTATGTTCTAAAGTATTGTAGATCGAACTCTTAAAACGGAAAGGAATGAATGAAGTAAAATAAACAAAATAATTATTCAAACTATTGAACTCTCTGGAAAATGGAATGTTATTAAAGTCGCAATGGACGCATACACTGAGGATCTTGGATATAAATGACAAAAATGCATTTTAATAAAAGTTCAAGTAAATGGACAGTTTAACCTAAGGTTTATTAAACTTAACTAGCAATTTGGAGTCAGAAGTCTAATGAATTTAACTCTAGTTCACCTTGATTTTTGCAGACATCGCTTCGCTTTTCGCTTATCATCTCAAATACTTTTAAGCACCCCATGCAGCCATATCAGCTCAAGTTTTGTATTTTTGAAGGTCATAAAATATAAAGAAAAGTACAAAAATTATAATATGAAACTTTTGTATTAGCATCCTCTCTTCTCGTTGACTTTGCTATTTTTCCAGCTCGAGAGTGGTGGGTCGTGGACAAAAGTTTTGTACAAAGTATTATCACATATCACTACCCAATAACCATATTAATCATAACCAGATGCTTTTTAATCTTTTTCACAATATATGGTAGAAAGTAGAAAATAAATAAGAAAAAGATAAAAATTGTTGCTATTGATGATGATGCTGGAAATGATAGCACTTATTGAGAAGCTCCTACCATATCGCATTTCCTCCACCTGCAACTTTACGTTTAAAAATTGAGTTCAATAGAAACCTCATTTTCCGAACATTACTAGATTGTGTTCGCACACAGTCCAGAAGAAGGCAAGCAAGGGCTTAAATGGTATGTGGAAGCATATTAATCTCGGTACATAATTAATATCAAGTGCTCATATATAAGTTTTGAATCATTTGAAGAGTTTGTGTGCACTGTGAATATTGTGTTTATGGAATGATAAGGCTGGTATTAAATTTTAATCTAGAAAATAACGTAGATAGTTTATGATTAAAATAATTATTCCTACTCTCGTAAACTTACAGAACCGGTCCGACACAGAATTTTGTGATGATCATGATCACCCTCATATAACTAATCTACATGAAAATAAAAATTTATTGTGGCAAACAAAGCCCAAAACTGAGCACAAAAGGTAATATTCTCACGTTTTCAATAAAAGGAGGCTTGAGGCATGATGAAAGAATAATAAAATTGTGTAATCCTTCCCGTTCACCGTTATTGTTCTGCTTAAGCATCATAATAATTCTGTATGCATTCTTCTCTTGTTTATTGATCCAGCCTATAAGTTTATGAGGTACACTCCTAAATGAACGGTTTACCTGTTTAGTTTATTCAGCAAGATTGTTGATCGAGATCATAAAATATTTTTCCGAAATGTAATAACAAGCCAGAAGCATTTCATATAACGTGCTTGAAGCACTGCTTACATCAATGAAGTCCATGAATCTATATTTGATGTTAAACATATCGGATAAAAAAACGCATAGTTGAAGTTTAATTTAATCACTACAAATTTGTCACTACACAACAGATTCGCGACTAAAAAGAGCAATACTTAACAATTATAGGCGAAAGACACTCACATATATATATATATATATGAGCCAGTGAAAGACATGAGACTGGTAAGGGGCACATGGATGACAAAAGCTTTCCTCGGATCGATTCTCTGGTAACAGTACCATGAAAGCAGTCCGTCAACTTAAAAAATGCTGTTTGGGAACCAATATTCCTAATATGGCATGGAGGAACTTTGGAACGGAACGACCATATTACGGTCGACCACCAGCTACTGACACAAAAATTACCATTCCATATTATTATTCCGCAAAGGAAAATAAAAATCTCACCGGATGATGGCTTTATTTAATTTTGTTTGGTTTTTTGTGTGTTAAAAACAGAATAAAGAAGTCGAAAGTAAACGAAGATTGTATATTTGGTATTCAAAGGACATGATGACAATGAAAGTATGGTGTGGTGTAGCAAGTTACTCGCGAAAAAAACAATTTGCTGGCTTTTACTAATACTTTCTTTATTGGACTCGTGCACTTGCTTATTATTTTGGAGAAAAAAACTTTCATTAAACTGAAAGCAGTGTTTGTTTGCCAAATAGAGGATGCGGACAAACAAAGGGGATGATCAGGGAATGGCTATGAATGAAAGAATAGAAAGGAGGAAGTCATTCCTCCGGGAATGACAATGACACCATTGGACAGGTATTCATTGAAATGTATTCGTCCCCAAAGAATAACTGCCTGGAAATATCTCCAAATCTAGCTGAAATCTGGAAGACACCGTGGGTACTGTACGCACACTCGGGCGATAACATCTTTTTAATATATGAATATTTGAACATTTGAACAGCAGTTTAAATAAACCGTGGAAATTCTTGAGCATATTTCAAGTTTTGTTTGGATTCCCAAAACGACTTGCGTACGTGGTTACAACAACTGCATTTAATATCAACAAAATACCCTACACATGAGGTAGGTGCTACCAAATCGATCTGCTTCTATATAATACCTTATCAATACCCAAAACATTACATTTTAATTTTAAAAAATTAAGTTGTTATTCCAGTGTTTCCAGAGAAACCGAAGCCCGCTTCATTGAGACATTTAATGTCTAATGAACATATTATATTTTTTCGAAGAGAAACTGAAAAAAAATGTGAGATGTATACCTTTCCAAGCTGATCTCTTTGATTTCGTTTTTTGCATGCAAATTATTTTGTTCATCTGTTCACCTGCTTTCATTGAAGCCTTTTTACCACACGTGTTTTCCCTCGATGCTTTCATGCCAATGTATAAAACAAAAACAATCACATAGTTCTTGCGTCTGTCTGTGACTTTCAGAGATGGTCATGTATTATTCACGAAGCATTTTCCATAGAGGAAACAATGTTGTTGCACCTTTTTCTTGTATTTTCGAGCAAATTCAAATTAATCGGAAAGACAACTGAAAATCCCTTTTTTTGTCTACAGTGTAGGTATTTATGTCGGCCAGTCAGCCCCAGGTTCGAGTCTCTATGGTATTAGCTCCCTGGGCTCCGCTTCCTTTCCTTCTACCTTTGTTAGTTTAACGACTCGGAGAACCAAGAATGTACAGAGAAATAAAAAACGCTCGCAAAGAGTGGTATGACATATATTGGAGTCCAAAATCGGCACATGTATTTTATTTTGTCGAAAAAAAATCAACCATAATATTCGTAAAACTGTGAACCAAATGGATGACTATGTGCCATGTGCCTATTTTATCTTTTATTTCGTTAAAATCCATACTGGATTTTTTATCACTTTCTGCCTGTGCACACACTGGGAATTACATTTTAGACTATTGGAACGCTTTGTAAAGACAAGCTGGTCACGATTCTGCCGCAATGCATCTATTCACTAAAGCACAGACAAAATACTCAATTTTTAAAAGTAGAAATATTCTTATACTATTCGTGGTACAATGAGATGTACACACTATTCTAAGATACCAAGATTTTTGGAGACAATTTAGCATTCAAATTACTACGACTTAAGTAAGTTAAGTATGTAGATGAATATTTTGTAAATCACAGCTTATTATATATGTATACATCAAAGGTTTTGGAAATCCAAATGTGATATATTACGCATAAGTGACTAAAAGTCCAAGGGTTCACTTACAGTTATCTCAAGTTCGTTCAAAACTTATATTACCAGAAAAATTTATGCGCATACAAATCAAAACCGTTTATGCCTAATTTTGAAAGCTCGCAACTGAGCTGAACTGACTGAGTCAACAGCGTATCAACTTTGGAGCATACATGCATGACAAAACAAACAAGTAAAAACTTTTATGCTTGCTTTCCTCAAAGTCAAAAACTGAAAGATAACTTTGAGAAGAGAAAGAATACCTAGTATGTAGTACACAGGCTGAGTTGGTATAGTAGTTAAATTGAGATTGGCTACACATAGAGGAAGCAACATGTCTGGCTTGGGATTTTGTTGTGTTGAACGCAACGAAAGCGCTACACATAAAAAAAAGAATCAAACAAAGTAATTTTGAGCTTGAAAAAAAAAAGGATATGAAACTATGAAAGGAAACTATGCATATTATATGTACCTTCAGATAAAATAAGATGCTATGTGACATCATTTTGAATTTTTTTGAATGTGTGC